>VONZ01001233.1:0-186486 GCA_012976165.1 Labeo catla
ATTAAGTTTAGACTACAATGAATTTAGGCCCTGATTATGCAGAGCTGTAATAGCTGCTAATGGTGGATATTTTGATGAATTGAAAATTTAAGTTTTTTCTATGTATAAAGTGTTTATGTAATAAAATATGTTTTTGTAGTTTGTGTTGTCCCTTATCAGTGCAAAATTATCACAAATTAAAAAGGATTCATGCCAATAATGTCCAAAACCCCACTTTTCTAGGGCGTTTCCAAACTTTTGGAGGGCAGTGTAAAAAACACAGTTTTTTTTCTCCCCCAAACTGTATTTTCCTGGGCCAGGTAAATGTTGTTGTTTTTTCAAATAGCTGTACATTTTAAATGTGGAGTGGTATAATGGTTGCTGAAAATTCACATAATCACATAAATCACATAAATAATTTACATTTTACAATATATCCAAACAGAAAATTATTTTTAAATTGTAATAATATTAAACAAAATTACAGTTTTTACTATATTTTTGATCAAATGAATGCAGCCTTGGTGAGCACAAGAGACTTCTTTCAAAAGCATTAAAAAATGTTAGCAACCCCCAACTTTTAAATGGTACTGTATGTCTGTGACTTAGAAAGCATGGAGCATGTGATCTTTACTCACGTCTTCACTGAAGAGTCCAATCCAGAGTGGTTGTTTTCTCCGAGAAACTTCAACTGTGAGCATTGCTTGGACATATGCATCAGGTACGCTGGTTAACTCCATATTGTAGCTTTGGCACAACTCAAGAGCCTCCATCCATGTTAAATTGTTTTGCTGTACCACCTTGAATGTATGATTATGAACTGTAAAATTATCCTTAGGTTCAGGGCTCTCTGGTTTATCTGGGGAAATTGTCAGTTGGGTGTTAATCAACACAACACTATTTCATATAACATACAGATGATTGAGACGCTTGATGGTGGCTCGTACCTGCATAATGCTGGCAGATGCTGATATTCTGACGGTCAGAGCAGGAGGTGTAGTCCCAGGTGCCAATCATGTCAGAATGATCATCAGTGTACATGTAGGCACAGAGCTCCAAGGACTCCTGTTCATACATCTGCCGTGCAGAAAAAAGAGAAGCCCTCAAATTAAGTGTATCATGAATACTCCATGGTCAGAAAATGTTGAAAAGCTTATGAAACTAAAAGTAAAGCCTACTGAACACAAGATACGGCATATGGGAGATGAAAAACTGTGTAAGAAGGAAAAAAAGTTTCCCGCAATTTTTTATCATCAAGAAAATAAGGAGATGTTTTGAGGAATGTTCATGATGTTCTTTTCCATATAATGAAAATGAGGGCAGAGGCTGTTAAGCTGCAAAGATACACTTGTATTTTTGTTTTTAACTTATGGCTTCGGAAGATCATTATGAGTAGGATTAATCTATATTATAATGCTGTTTTCAAGGTCTGGTGTTGGTAAGTTTTTTAAATATTTTTGAAATAAGAAAAAGCATTTATCTGATTAAAAAAATACTAATATTGTGAAATATCATTACAATTTCAAATAACTGTTTTCTATCGTAATGCATTTTAAAATGTAATTTATTTCTGTGACCAAAACTGAATTTTCAACAGCCATTACTTCAGTCTTTAGTGTCTGGTTGTGCTGCTTAAAATGTAAAAATGCTTAATATTTTTGTGAAAACTGATTTTTTTAGGGATTCTCTGATGCACATAAAGTTCAAAGGAACAGCACTTATTTATTAAATAAATTAAAAAAAGGAAATTTAAAGAAATAATTCACTGATTTTGCAGACTCTTTACCAGCAAATAAATAAATAAAGTTACAACTGGTTAACTGATTAAAAAATAAATTAAATAATGAAACAAAAATAAGAAAGAAAAGAAACAATTCACTGATTCACTCAGTCTTATTTATAGCAATGCAAATTATTAATTTTTCTATAATAATACAACAAAAAATAATCATATTTGAATAATATTACTCTATAGTGCAGTAATAATATGAAATAATAAAACAATATAATCATTTAGGAAATTAATACAGTTTATAATACATTAATTGGTGTTACTGAGTCACAACGTTTTTAATTGTTTTATATACATTTATTTTATATATATTTCTTTTAAATTTATTTTAATTAGGGATTCAAGCGCAAATCTTTTGTAACATCATAAACGTCTTTACTGTCACATTTGATTGATTTGATCAATGCGTGAATAAAAGTATTCATTTCTGAGGCTTAATAATGGCAGAGTTTTCATCTTTGGGTAAACTAGTTATTGCTAACCCGTGAGGAACAAAACAATTCTTTGTATAATCTATAGCATGACACAAATGCTGCTGAAAATCCAGTGCTTTGGACTGGATCTTCAGATCTTTGTGGTCAATGATAAAACTTCCAAGACTTTCAAAGCAGATGGACACTTGCATTGATGAATATGGGTCGTAACTGGCCATGCAGGAGAGGATTGAAGTTCAGATATGCAACTGGCGTGTTGTCCACCCACTGAGTGTCATGAAGCTTGATCTTTAGGCCGATCCAGACTCCCTTAGGTTGTCCGGGTAACTGCGGTAACAGTGTAGTGACGAAATCTAAATGGAGGAAAGATGCACAGGACAGACTGAGAGAGAGATTCAACTGACATTGCTAAGCGTACTAAGCATGAATAAATGTGTTTTATGATATAATGTGTTCTCTATGGATTTTAATAGTATATTAATTAAACACACCCTGTTCAACCTGGTCAGATATGGTGAGCATCGTGCCACGCAGTCTTTGGCAGAACTCACTGGCTGCTTTGAAGCTTTGGAAAAAAGACTCGGATAAAATCCAGTAGCACTGCAAGATATGCATACAATGATGTCAGTAACAAAAAACGTGTTCAAAGTTCAAGGGATGTGACTGGCTGTGGGCACATGTCAGACCTTGTCTCTGAAGTGATATGAATTGCCCCCACACTGGGAGCCGACTGGATGCGGTTCTGGGGTTCCTTTCTCCGCAGAAGTGACGTTCAGGGTCTCGCACACAAACGGCTGTTTTTCATTACAGCTGCCTCTAAAACCTACAGAGAAAAAAAAGATTAAAGAGGATCAGATGAGAAGCTGTCAACTGTTGATGTGAGTTCAGAGGGCTACTTTTTCCAAATAAAGTCATTGGTTTTGTTTTCTTTGCAGCCAAAAAATATTCTCATTAGAACTATCATTACAGTTGACCCACGGTTGTCACATGGACCCACAATGTCCTTACTACCTTTCTGGGCCTTGAACATGTCAGTTGCGTTGCTGTTTATGCAGGGTCAGAAAGCTCTCCAATTTCATCAAAAATATCTTAAAGGGGTCCTATAATGCTTTTTCACTTGTTGAATTGTAGTCAGTGTGTAGTGTGTATGTTTGGGCACAAAAAAGATCTACAAATCTCAAAGTCCACTCCAAAGGGCGATATTTAGTTTTTAAAAAATCCTTTTTCAAGAACTACAATGAACGGCTCATTGAACAATGAATGGTTGGGGGGTGGGTAGGGACGAGGTGGGGGACTAGCCGGTTTTGGGGCGCCTTACCGAACCACGGCGCTGCTGGTATAAACACAAGCATTGACTAGAGTGGTCACGATCAGCTCTGGTGGCTGTGTCGGGGTGTAACACATGGCAGACTTGTGCGGTGTATGGTAAGAGATTTATTTATCATACAGTGTAGATTAGGGGTGTGCCAAAAAATCGATTCACAGCAAAATCTAGATTCTCATTTGCAACGATTCAGAATCGATCTGAAATGTCCAAGAATCGATTTAATAAATAAATAAAATCAGCTGGCTGTTCGCCTCCATTTTTGTAACTAGCCTACTGGTCTGTACTGATGCCACCACGCAGCCGGTTTTTGAACGTAAGCGTGCGCGGCAAATCACTAAAACAAAGAGGAAGCAAATATGGATGATAAAAATAACTCGGTCTATCGCTTGCTTCATTGCCAAAGACCTAAGGCCTTACAGTGTGGTGGAGAACGAGGGGTTCGTCTGCATGTTACAGACAGCGGAGCGGTCATTCTGTATAGCAAAGCAGATGAGAATAGATCATGATCAGAAACCCGATTAGAAATCATTATGAATAAAATCGAATCATTTTGAATCGAAAATCTTTTTGAATCGAAAATCGATTTTGAATCGAATCGTGGCCTCAAGAATCGGAATCGAATTGAATCGTGAGATGGTAAAAGATTCCCACCCCTAGTGTAGATAGCTTCACATACAACGTGAGTGTTTTTTAAAATGTATAAACTTGTACTAGACTAGGCTAGGCTAATCAGTGATGATGTTCTTTGATAATGTTAATTAGGGATGGGACAATACATTGATTCGTGGATTGATTCTGAGATTTTCCGAATGCATCGCCATTCTCTTTGGAATCGATTCTGAGCTTAGATTTTAACAGCAGATGGCGCTCTAATCTAGTTTTTATCTGCACACTCAAATGCTCATGACGAAGAGAGATGAAGAGAACTTGTGTGTTCGGCTGAGTCATGTAATTTCACCTCGGGTCTTTTTTTGTATAAATGTTAATGTTAGGTTCAAATGTGTGTAAGGATTTGGAAACAAGCAGAGCATGGCTGTTTCTAAAGCAAGCAGTGCCATCTGCTGTTTAAAACTAAGCTCAGAATTGCGATGTGTTTGAAAAATCCCGAATCGATGCTGAATCATTTCTCGTCTCGTCCCATTCCTTATGTTTTTGCTTATTTTCTGTAGCTGCTTTTTGAATAACTAAGGAAATATAAGCATTATAGTTAGTAACTTACAATGTTTTTATTCAATTGTTGTCATGTTAAGTACAAATTAATTCATATTAAAAACATTAACTGTTTTTAGCCTTTTATTGGAGCTGGTTTCGGGCAATGAAACTAAGTATTACGTAATTTAATAAATTAGCACAATAATATCATGTTTTGTGACCACACAGGCTGTCGATAGGACCCAACACTACTGTAGCGTCAACTATACCTTAATATATCCTTAACTATAACATAGCAGACGGAAGTTGCTGCTTTGACAAAGGGGGTGGCAGTACTGAAACAGTAAGCTGTTACTGAAACAGTAAGCTAACCAATCACATTTCACATTTCGTTTTTTGGAAGGCGGGCCTTCATTAAACCCGTAACTAATCGAGCCATTTGTGCTAAGCTGGGGAGAAAGGTATTGTAATAATGTAAATTATGTGAAAAATAATGCGTTTTTCGAACCACCAAGCATGAGAGCATGTTCTAATACACCCCAAAACAAAATCAAGACTTTGATGGGGATAATATGACCCCTTTAATTTGTGTTCTGAAGATGAACGCAGGTCTTACGGGTTTGGAACGACATGAGGGTGAGTAATTAATGACAGAAATTTCATTTCTGGGTGAACTCTCCCTTTAATGTTTTTATTTATACTGTCACTTTGTTCAGCTAGTGGAAAAACATGGTTCACCCTGCTCATGAAGTGAGTCATACGTCTTTTAACATTACTAGGAAATTAATCAGAATCAGCGATGAAACTTCTTCAAATGAAAAACAAGTCGAGCTGCTCCAGAACAAACTGAAAGATGTTGAAATTACTTTAGGAATCACAATGGGACTTTCATACCGGGAAAAACTGAGAGAGGAGTGATAGAGGGGCACCTGCCCAGAAACACTGAAGAATAGCGGTGCATGGGGCTGAGCCTGCAAAAACACACACACACACACATACCAATAAATGAAATACTGATCAATAAAAGAGAGGTTCATGCCTTTAATTGTGCTTCTTGATGAGGTATGAAAAAGCAGAACTTACATGAAGGGAACATGAGGACTAGGGTAACGAAGGTCTGCCCACCACTGTACAGTCTCCGGCCCTGAATGCTACAGATAATTAAAAATAGATTAATTACTGGCTGAATAATCATATACTCACTCATATTAAAGGGGTAATATGAAAATGATGTCATTACTCACCCTCATGTCATTGCAAACCCTTAAGACTTTTGTTTATCTTCAGAACACAAATTAAGATATTTTTACTTTCTGACCCTGTATAGACAGCAACGCAACTGACGGGTTCAAGGCCCAGAAAGGTAGCACAGGTAGTAAGGAGACTGTTGAAGAAATTGCTGTATAAAATCATACAAGGTCAAAAAGTGCTCAGATTTTATCAGAAATATCCTAATTTGTGTTCTGAAGATGAAGAAAGGTCCTATTGGTTTGGAACAATTTGAGGGTGAGTAATTAAAGGAGAAGTCCACTTCCAAAACAACAATTAACAAATAAATTACTCACCCCCTTGTCATCCAAGATGTTCATGTCTTTCTGTCTTCAGGTGTGAAGAAATGATGGTTTTTGAGAAAAGCATTTCAGGATTTTCCTTCATATAACGGACTTCAATGGTGCCCCCGATTTTGAACTTCCAAAATGTAGTTTAAATGCAACTTTAAAGGGCTCTAAATGGTCCTAGCCGAGGAAGAAGGGTCTTATCTAGCGAAACGATCTGTCATTTTTTCTGGAAAATAAAAATTTGTATACATTTTAAACACAAAAGCTTGTGTAGCACAGGCTCTGGGATGCACGTTCACGTACTATTGAATAACATTGAAAGGTCACGCGGAACGTAGGCGGAACCACAGACTCAGTGTTTACAAAGTGAACGCGCAAAAACTAAGAAAGTGCAAGTAAGTCAAACACTGTTTACAAACAAAAAGGTACAACGATGTCAGACGATTCTAAAGTTGTAGGAGAAAACAACATGTATTTTTTCGACATACTCTACATTTTGAGACGGAGCACACAGACGATGAACTTGTGGTGATTCGAAGACGT
Organism: Labeo catla; assembly: GCA_012976165.1. Lineage (NCBI taxonomy): Eukaryota > Metazoa > Chordata > Actinopteri > Cypriniformes > Cyprinidae > Labeo > Labeo catla. The sequence goes on from VONZ01001233.1 coordinate 6,787, forward strand.
GATTCGTAGTAGTAATGGGAAGTTCGGATCATTTTGTGACCCGGACCTTTGAGTCTCGTTCAGCAAAATGAACAAATCTTTTTTCGAGTCATTTCGTTCATTTTAGCAAAATCAGCATGGCGTGACTGCCCCATAAGACGAACGAATGACTCGAAAAACCCGAAGACTCGAAACAGGTGAACTAATTCCAGTACAGAACCTAATAGGATGTTGCGCATGCGCAACTGAACGAATCATTCCCTGAGATGACTCATTCTTCCCGAGTCACATTAAAGATTTGTTCAAAATGAACGAATCGTTCAAGAACGACCCATGGACGCGCATCCCAGACCCTGTGCTACACGAGCTTTTGTGCTTAAAAAGTATACACATTTTTTTTTTTTTCGAAAACAATGACCGATCGTTTTGCTAGATAAGACCCTTCTTCCTTAGCTGGGATCGTTTAGAGCCCTCTGAAGCTGCATTTAAACTACATTTTGGAAGCTCAAAATCGGGGGCACAATTGAAGTCCATTATATGAAGAAAAATCCTGAAATATTTTCCTCAGAAACCATAATTTCTTTACGACCGAAGACAGAAAGACATTAACATCTTGGATGACAAGGGGGTGAGTAAATTATTTGTGAATTGTTGTTCTGGAAGTGGACTTCTCCTTTAACGATCCTTTATTATCATCCATTTATGAGCATGGGTGTTGTTTCTTACAGTACTGCCAGCAGAACATTAAAAAAGAAACAAGCATTTGATTTTACAATTTTTGATACACCAAGTATATAAAAACTGTTTAAAAAAAAAAAAGTTATGTGTTTTTGTTTCAATCTACCAATAATAATGCACACAGTCTATTGTTTTTATAGATACAAACACAAGCAACAGGTAAAATGGCATGCTCAGTTTTGTATTTAAGATTAACAAATCATTACTGAGGTATTATTCTAAAGCTATTTATTTAATATATAAAATTTTGCTGTACATTTATATATCTGATTTAATAGCACTCAGTTCAAAAGGAGGGAAAGTTTTATTCGTACAGTATTTACTACTGTTCAAAATGGGAGTTTGGGGCCAGTAAGTTATAAAAAATAAAAATTAATACTATTATTTAGCAAGGATGCTTTAAACTGATAAACAATCTGTTTTCAACAGTTCAGCCTTGACATTACAGCAGTTAAATTTTAAAATATATTTAAAACAATTCTTTTAACTTGGAATAACATTTCACAATAGTACTATTTTTGCTCTATTTTTAATCAAACTAATACAGCCTTGATGAGCTACTTCTTTCAAAAACATTAAAAATCTTACCGATGCTACGTTTTTGAACAGTAGTTTGTTTATTGGATGGCAGTGTATTACTTTTGTAAAACTGTTAAAAATTGAATTCATTGATTTTTAAATACCTTTAATTATGTTTTAAATAATAACAAATGAAAATAAATAAAAAGAAAAATACAAGAAAATTCACAATAGTTTTGAGAGTAACATTCTGTGCTCTGTCTGTGCTTTTTTATGCATTTACTGGTCAGTATGTGTATGCCTTATTTTAAGACGTCACCAACATTCTGTTTTGACAGTCTTTAATTTAAAAACCCAGACCTCCCCAAACCCACTGTAATTCAGGGTTTATAAAAACATCTGCCCCCTCTGGTACCTCTAAAAGATGTTCCTGTAGGCGGCGCATGGCATTAAGGGTGTCGGGTGAGGCGAGTTTGCTGCTGTTGCTGCTGCAGTACAAGTCGGCCTCCTCAAAGGACAACTTTGGCTCTGTTACAAACCAGAACTCCTGGCCGTCTATAAACACTGATGTGTTATGGTGCCCATCTGTTAGCAGTGAAACACAAAACATGTCAGTAATTTCACCAAAAAGTACATAATCTATGACATATTGGGCATTTGATTTGAAATCTATGCTCTACCTGGGTTGTACCATTCTGGTGTTTTTGGTATTTGACCTAGAGAATGACACAAAGACCATGAAATCAGCATATGTTTTTGGTTAAAAACATATTAGCTACGCTCACGTCTTCAAACCTGTATGCTCTTAACATACTTGTAGCTCTTTTACAGTACATGCAATACTGTAGAAGAAGAATACACTTTTAAAACTCATAAAACTGCGAAAAACACATTTCCACTAATTTGTTGTTTGCCAAGTAAGAATCTATATATATAAGTATTAAAAACTGTGAAAACTTTGCCAAAAATATTTGGTGTTGTTTACCTCGTGGTATCTGACACACCCATTCCAGTTTGGCGTCGCAGTGAAAGGTGCTGGGATAAAAAGACCGTGGAGCAGTATTATAAAACAGGAGGTAGAGAAACGGCTTATTGGGTCCTTTCAAAGTCTGATGATACAACACACAGACAAAAAAAATAGCAATAAATTATTACAAGATGTTAAAATCCATAAATAAATTACTTCTTTAAAGTAATCCTTTGTCTTTGGAGTGTTACAAGCTGTTTGTGCATATATAAGATCTTTAAAGTTGCAAAGCTTAAAGTCTCAAACCCAAAGAGATATTTATTATGAAAGTTAAAAGGAGAAGTCTACTTCCAAAACAAAGATTCACATATAATGTACTCACCCCCCTGACATCCAAGAGGTTCATTTCTTTCTTTCTTCAATCGTGAAGAAATTGTGTTTTTTGAAGGAAAACATTTCAGGATTTTTCTCCATATAATGGACTGCTATGGTGCCCCGAGTTTGAACTTCCAAAATGCAGTTTAAATGCAGCTTCAAACAATTCCAAATGCGGTTGTAAAAAATCCCAGCCTAGAAAGAAGAGTCTTATCTAACGAAACGATTAGTTATTTTCATTAAAAAAATAGCATTTAAATACTTTTTAATGTCAAGCGCTCGTCTTATCTTGCTTTTCCTAAGCTCTGTTTATTCTGGCTAAAGACAGTTACGGTATGTCGAAAAACTCCAACCCTCAACAAAAAAGGTAAAACAGCGATACAGGACAATTTTGAAGTTGAGGGAGAACATGAGATGAGACATGAGTTTTTCGACATACCCTAACTGTCATGAACTGGAAAAAAACAGTCCAGGCAGAGTAAGACAAGATGAGCGTTTGACATTAACAAGTATATAAATTGTATTGGGGTGGTTTGAAGCTGCATTTAAACTGCATTTTGGAAGTTCAAAATCGGGGAACCATAGCAGTCCATTATATGGAGAAAAATACTGAAATGTTTCCTTCAAAAAACATAATTTCTTTAAAAGACATGAACATCTTGGATGACAAGGGGGTGAGTACATTTTATGTGAATCTTTGTTTTGGAAATGGACTTCTCCTTTAAGACTTAGCCACACCTTCCTAAAACGGCTCGTTCAAACACGGCCCCACATGTCTACATCACGGTGTGGGTAGATTTGCATTACACTGTCCATATGTATACACATGCACAGAAAGAAGGTATAACTATTATTCTCGCCGTATTATTGTTGCAGCTGCCGCCATGCTGTGGAGACACTGTGTGTTTCATTGCGAAAGTGAAAGTACTTTATTTAGCCTTCCAAATGAGGACACAACTGGAAATCAGTGGTTAAGTTAGTCAGATTCTGACTCACGGCCTGTAAGTACCTTTTCATATTTAAAGAATTTGCTACTGACTATTCAAACATGAGTTTTGAGCAGTGTAGAGTAGTGCTTGTGGTTTGTCGTTTCCGCTATCACAAATGCAGACATGGTGCTATGTTTATGCGGTGCGATGCAACGCAACACTTAAAAAGACAGTATTGAGTCATTATAATTAGTAGTTATGTCCCCACTGGATGCAACAAATGCCTCGTTTATAATGTGTTTTATTGTTTTTGTCTCGTCGCACCACAACACGGCATCACAACATGGTAAGGGGCGTAACGTCCATTACACGCTTGAGGTATTCGACCAATCACAGCACACCGGATAGCAGTCCAATCAGAGAATACCTCGCTTTTTTAGAACTATAAGCTTTGTAAAATTGAATCGTTTCAGAAAGGCGGGGCAGAGAGGAGCAACAATAATGTACAGTATGTGGAAAATAATGTGTTTTTTGAACCTTAAACCGCATAAACACATTGCATTACACCAAATACACAAACTAATGTTCTTTTTAGCAACATCATATGACCCCTTTAAAAGTTTGTATCTCGCAATTTTGACTTTTTATCAGAATTGTAAAATATAAACTCCAAATTCTAAGAACATATCAGTCTTTTAAGATACAAACTTAAAGTTTTAAACTTAAACGTTTATATCTCACAATTTTGAGAAAAAAACATCAGAATTGCGAGATAAAAATTTGCAACTGCGAGAAAAAAGTCAGGTAAACTCGCATTTGCGAGAAAATACTTCATTTCTCACAACTGTGAGGTTATATCTTGCAATTCTGACTTTACAACTCGCAACTGCAAGTTTACATCATGCGATCCCTGAAAAAAAATGTCAGAATTGCGAGTTTGTAATGCGCAATTCTGAGGGGAAAAAAGTCAGAATTGTGAGATTTATACTCAATGGCGAGAAAAACGTCAGAATTGAGAGATAAAAAGTCGCAATTACCTTTTTTATTTTTTGTACAGTGGCGGAAATGGGCTTCCATAGTTTGATGCCTCTGATATATTTTTGAGTATCTGAATCCTGTTTAATGACAATCTATCGACCTGATTTACCAACTCTCCCTAATAGAAGGCAATGTGGCCTACATGTAGGTCATGCTGTGACTATTCTAGATTTCTGATTATTGATTGACTGTTAGCTCCTAACAGCGACAGGCTGTTTTGTCAATTACTGTCCCATCCCAACATTGTCAATTAATGTCCCATCCCAACATTTACACGTTTAAATAAAACAAACATCAACCAAATACACTACTGTGTAAAAGTCTTAGACCATTTAGACCTTTTAAGACCATTTAACCAACAAGAAATGTTTTTAAGCCAGTTATTTCAATATTTTGCTGTAGTGTGTCAATAGGAAATATCAGTTTACGTTTAAACAACATTCCTTTTGCCTTTAATTGTAATAATCCAGTGAGATTTTTGTATGCACAAGGAGTTGGACAACAGCCAGTGCTCCACACAGAAATCTGATCTCATCATCATCCAGTCCATCTGGAATGACATCAAGAAACAGAACAAACTGGGACAGACTAAATTCAGAAGAACTGTGGCAACGTCTCCAAGAAGCTTAAAAAAAACCCACCTACAAAGTTACAATTAATGGCAAAAGGAATGTTTAGAAAAGTAAACTGATATTTCCTATTGACACACTACAGCAAAAAAAATCGAAATAACTGGTTTAAAGGCATTTTTTATTGGTGAAAATAATATTTGTGTTATTCAGTTATCCACATTATCCACATCTTCAAAAGTCAAGCGAGTAAAGTTTTATAACTTGTATATATATGTGTTATAAGTATATAATATGTATATAATATGTTTTATAAGACACGACCAGCCAGACTAGCATGTTTCCTTTCTTGTGCTGTTTGTTGAGATAACATTGTGTAATAATGCAGTGTTGCGATGTTATGAGCAGTCAGGGATCATGCACTGCATCGGGGTCATGTTTATCACACCTTAAAGGCAACGCAATCCCTGTTGTAGGTGTCATCTTCGTTGAATTCCTCAGGAAAGATCATCATGGAGACCTGTTACCAAGCAACAGAAACAAATGACAAACACCTCCACATTTTACACGTTAGCTTTAGTCAACCAAGTACTAAAGAAGCAACGAATGGCTCCGATCACAACTCAATGATGTCTTTATTTTGTTCAGAAAACATCATATGTTAGTGACTCACCGGGCGACCGTCACTCCACTCCCAGTTGTTGTCGTTATTTGGATTTCGTCGATTTAGTCCCACCCAGAAAAAACGGTTATCGCTGTAAGGGATCAAATCAAAACATTTTACACCATCTGGTTTTGCGTGGGTATGTGGGGTAATATGATAATGGGAGTCCTATCTGTACCTGATAGAGTCTCTCAGGATGAAATGTAACACTTGCATATCGTAAGCATTGGTGAAGCTGGGCAAGTGACCACCTAGTGCCTGACAGAATCGCTCCGCCTCTTCCCATGAGCGCTTCCTGGTTAAACGCTCCTCGTGAAACACCTGCAGACACATTGCAATAGAGGGTGATTAGATACAACTAGAAATTGTCTTGACTCAGCTCCTGTTGTTTAAAAAAAAAAATACCAGCTTAACAGACCTTGTAACAGTAGCCCAGGCCTTCCCTCGAGACCCATCCTGGTGCGCAGGAAGCATTGGGATTGGGCAGAATAGGATCTGGGGTGGGTTTGACCAGCGATTTAATGGGTTTCTTACAGATATTACCAGCTTTGAACAGAGTGCAGTTCTTAACAGCCCACAGGCCCAAAGGATTCCCAGTAGACATCACCACACAGCCACCAGCGAAAGCTGAAACACATATTCACATTCAAACTTAGAGGAGAAGTTCACTTCCAGAACAAAAATGTACAGATAATTTACTCACCCCCTTGTTATCCAAGATGTTCTTGTCTTTCTTTCTTCAGTCGTAAAGAAATTATGTTTTTTGAGGCAAGCATTTCAGGATTTTTCTCCATATAGTGGAATTCTATGGCGCCTGTGAGTTTGAACTTCCAAAATGTAGTTTAAATGCAGCTTCAAAGGGCTCTAAACGATCCCAACCGAGGAAGAAGGGTCTTATCTAGCGAAACGATTGGTTATTTTCTAAAGAATTTACAATGTATATACTTTTTAACCTCAAATGCTCATCTTGTCTAGCTCTGCGTGAACTCCGTGCATTCTGGGTCAATACAGTTAGGGTAGGTCGAAATACTCCTATCTCATTTTCTCCTCTAACTACATCGCTGCAGAAGTACCTACCCAGTGTTTACAAAGTGAACATGTAAAGAAGGTCAAACGCCCTTTACAAAAAAAGGTAAAACAGCAATGTAGGATGATTTTGAAGTTGGAGGAGAAAATCAGATGGGAGTTTTTCGACATTCCCTAACTGTCATGAACCGGAATACACAGTGTTCACGCAGAGCTAGACAAGACGAGTGTTTGACATTGACAAGTATATAAATTGAACACATTATTGTAGAAATGATCAAATCGTTTCGCTAGATAAGACTCTTCTTCCTCTGCTGGGATTGTTTAGAGCCCTTTGAAGCTGCATTTAAACTGCATTTTGGAAGATCAAACTCGCGGGCACCATGAAAGTTCACTATATGGAGCGAAATCGTGAAATATTTTTCTCAAAAAACAATTTCTTACGACTGTAGAGAGAAAGCCATGAACATATTGGATGACAAGGGGGTGAATAAATTATCTGATTTCTGTTCTGGAAGTGAATTACTCCTTTAATGCAAAATTTTTTGAATAATTATGGTATTTAGAAAAAGTTAGGAACGATTTTCCCTTCCTGTAATTGATATTGGTTTACCAAGGAAAAAAATATGGGGATAGTGCACCCTAAAAATGAAAATTCTGTCATTAATTACTCACCCTATGTCGTTCCAAACCCATAAGACCTTTGTTCATCTTCATAACACAAGTTAAAATATTTTTAATGAAATCTGAGAGCTTTCTGACCCAAAAGACATGTTCAAGGCCCAGAAAGGTAGTCTGGATATTGTTAAAATAGTCCATGTGACATCAGTGGTTCAACCATAAATTTATGAAGCCACGAGAATACTTTTTGTGTGCAAAGAAAAATAAAAGCAACAACTTTATTCAACAATTTATCAGTCTTCCATGCACGCTCAGGAGAGGAACATGATGCAGGAGCCGGCGTTCTGACGTAGAACGTCCATCTCTCTTAGTTTATCGTCTGTATATTCTGTATAAGCTCTCGAATTTCATCAAAAATATGTTAATTTGTGTTCTAAAGATGAACGAAGGTCTTACGGGTTTAAAACGACATGAGGAACTATTCCTTTAAGTCTGGATTTGTCTAATAAAGAAATGTATTAGGATATTAAACACAGTCAATCCCATGATGTGAATTACCTGGTTCTAGCCATTTCCAGTTGGTGTAAGTGACCCGGTCTGCCGTCCCATCCTGACTAATCCACTGGTACTCCCTGGAGCCTTTAGTGTCCTGTAGCCCCGTCCAGAAATACAACACCTCAGTGCTGATATGTTCTTTCAGAAGACTGTTAATGAAGGCCTGCTCAAATCTAGAGAGAGGATTACAGATCTTCATGTTACTAAAAAGTTGTAAATCAGAAATTAGTTCTATTAATGGCTCACTATTATTACTAATCATATACTTGAGATATTTGAACAAAACCCTAAAGTGCACTGTATGTTCTAGAAAGATGATGCTTCATATCATGTGTGCTATTCCATTTTTGAAAGATCAGAAAAGAGAAGTTCACTTCCAGAACAAAAATTGACAGATAATGTACTCACCCCCTTGTCATCCAAGATGTTTATGTCTTTCTTTCTTCAGTCGTAAAGAAATTATGTTTTTTGACGAGAAACATTTCAGGATTTCTCTCCATATAATGGACTTCAATGGTGCCAGCGAGTGTGAATTTCCAAAATGCAGTTTAAATGCAGCTTCAAAAGGCTCTAAATGATCCAAGGAAGAAGAGTCTTATCTAGCGAAACAATCTGTCATTTCCTAAAAAAAAATGTACAATTTCTGTACTTTTTAATCTCAAATGCTCGTCTTGTCTAGCTCAGCATTAACTCTGTGTATTCCAGTTCAAGACAGTTAAAAAAAAACCCCTCACATCTCATTTTCTTCTCCAACTTCAAAATCATCCTACATCGCTGTTTTACCTTTTTTTGTAAAGGGTGTTTTCTTTATTGCATGTTCACTTTGTAAACTTCTGCAGCTATATAGGACAATTTTGAAGTTGGAGGAGAAATTAAATGGGAGTTTTTCAACATACCCTAACTGTCTTGAACCGGAATACACAGAGTTTATGCAGAGCTTGTCAGTTTTTTTTTTAGAAAATAACCGATCATTTCTCTAGATAAGATTCTTCTTTCTCAGCTGGGATTGTTTAGAGCCCTTTAAAGCTGCATTTAAACTGCATTTTGAAAGTTCAGGGGCACCATAGAAGTCCACTATAGGGAGAGAAATCCTGTAATGTTTTCCTCAAAAATCTGTCTGCAATCTTCCTCAGCTGGGATTGTTTACAACTGCATTTGGGATTGTTTGAAGCCGCATTTAAACTGCATTTTGGAAGTTCAAACGTTATATGGAGAAAAATGCTGAAATGTTTTCCTCAAAAAACATAATTTCTTTACGACTGAAGAAAGAAAGACCTGAACATCTTGGATGACAAGGGGGTGAGTACATTATCTGTAAATTTTTGTTCTGGAAGTAAACTTTTCCTTTAAAGGGATAGGTCATAATGGCGTCTAGGGTGATGCAGAGGAGAAGAAATTGTTGAAAAGTTGTTATTTTTGTTGTCTTTGCACCCAAAAATATTCTCATAGTTTTGTAAAATTACGGATGAACCACTAATGTCATATGGACTATTTTAATGATGTCCTTACTACCTGGGCCTTGAACGTGTCAGTTGCATTGCTGTCTAAAAAGCTCTTGGATTTCATCAAAAATATCTTAATTTGTGTGCCGAAGATGAACGAAGGTCTTACGGGTTTGGAACGACATGAAGGTGAGTAATTAATGACAGAATTCTCATTTTTGGGTGAACTATCCCTTTAGGTGATAGTATTAACTGTAAGTGTATAGTTGATAGTTTCATGCTGATCTTATGAGTCAGTCAAATATATGTTAACAGATACCTGTTATTAATGGTGATGTGGCAGCTGTTTTTATAGAACACCAGCTCCGTGTCCACTTTATAGCAAGCGTCGCCATGTCTCTTCCAGTTCTAGAGAGAAAAATAAACAGATGTCTGCTGATTCATGAATCAGATTCACACCTTTAATCTAAATTAATGGCAATAACAACAATGTGAAGCACAAACATGAAGTATTTCCACTAGTGCTGTCAAAATGAACGCGTTAAAGCAAACAATACATTTTTCCAGTTTAACAGTGTTTCAAATGAGATGAGATGTTGTCAGGCCATATGTCACTAAAAACTAATTTTCCTGTCCTATTAGCCCTTATACTGTGCTTGTAGCACGTGCTCTTCAATTGTCTTTCTTTCTTCAGTCGTAAAGAAATTATGTTTTTTGAGGAAAACATTTCAGCATTTTTCTCCATATAATGGACTGATATGGTGCCCCGAGTTTGAACTTCCAAAATGCAGTTTAAATGCGGCTTCAACAATCCCAAATGCAGTTATAAACAATCCCAGCTGAGAAAGAAGGGTCTTATCTAGCGTAACAATTGGTTATTTTCATAAAAATAATACAATTTATATACTTTTTAATGTCAAACACTCGTCTTGTCTTACTCTGCTTGGACTTTCCCATCTCATGTTCCCCCTCAAATTCAAAATCATCCTATATCGCTGTTTTACCTTTTTTTGTTAAGGGTGTTTGATCTTCTTTGCATGTTCACTTTGCAAATACTGGATTGGTACTTCTGCACTGATGTAGGATGATTCTGAAATGATTTTTGAAGTTGAGGGAGAAAATACACTTGGAGTTTTTCGACGTACCCTAACTGTCTTGAGCCAGAATACACAGAGTTCAGGCAGAGCAAGACAAGAAGAGCGTTTGAGATTAAAAGTATTTAAATTGTATTTTTTTTAATGCTAATAACTGATCGTTTCGCTAGATAAGACCCTTCTTTCTCGGCTTGGATCTTTAACAACGATTTGGGATCGTCTGAAGCCGCGTTTAAACTACATTTTGGAAGTTCAAACTCTATTATATGGATAAAAATGCTGAAAAGTTTTTCTTTGAAAAACATAATTTCTTTACGACTTGTACATCTTGGATGACAAGGGGGTGAGTACATTATCTATTAATTTTTTGTGTTTTGGAAGTGGACTTCTCCTTAAATTAGAAGTTGTTATTTGTTCAAGTCTAACAAATGTTAAAATTGACAGCTATCAATTATACTGAAATGTTAAATGGCTTTAGTCAAAGGTTAAATATTAGGAAAAAAAATAGAACAATTTCCTAGAGACATCAGTTAGTAAAAAAAGAGTATCAGTGATAAAAAATGGCATTAAATATTAAAAACATACTGTCTTTATATTGTTTCTACATTCATTTGAAAATTGAATGTGAAATCATTGCAAGTTACAGTAGTGACTCTCTGTCATGTGTCAGTGATGCTCACTCACCCCATCTCGAGGACAGCCTTCCTCTGGGGCGCTCTCATTCACACTTCCCTTCTTCATACACATGTAAGCCCTATTCTTGTCACAGTCCGACACAGACCATGTATGATGCTGCAAACATGCATAGAGAAATTAGAGCTGTGCTAATATTCAGTTTATTTTTAAATTGCTTAATTAAAATCAGACATGATAAAACACACACACACACCTCTCCTGCATAGTACACGCAGTGGGTGGTATTTGGAAGAAGTGGTGGAGGTTGAGCTCTGGCCCAGTATGTGAAAGACACCGGTACTTTATCAGCCCATTCAAAAACTGAGGTGGTTCCATCCCCCGAAAGACCAATCCATACTTCAGTCTTCAGATCTGTCATGTGTAAAGTCATAAAAAATATCAAGTCAGTACAAATGTATGACACTATATATATACTTATATATAACTTTTTTTACATGAATCGTAATCATTTTAATAGATGATCTAATTGAATATTTTCCAATCGCCTTGTTTTCTCAGATGTGTTGTCAGTACCAGTGTGCAGTACCAGGTACAGTGTTTACCTGAGTGAAAATGTGTGTGGAGCATTTCGATATCATCTAAACTGTGGATGCTGGCAAGCTGAGAGTGAATTAGATGACACATGGCCTGAGCTTCATGCTGAGACAGTTTTGACTCTTTTCCACTGTGGAGTTTATAACAGAATCCTTTCCACCCAATCCAATCATCTTCACACACCGTGGGCTTGTATACCTCCCTGACTGCTGAAAGGAGAAAGAAAGAGAGACTGTGCTGTGAAAATGAGGGAAAAAAGAAGGAAAACAGAACAAGGGGGCAAAATCTGACCTGTACTCTCACTGTCTTTTTCATTCTTCATACAGATGAAAGGAAGCCGATGTTCACACGTCTCTGCACCGAAACGCAGCGGCTCCTTCAGAATCCCACAGTCCTCGTCTGACATAAGGGATCTGATTGGGATGCCTAACAAACATGCCACAGGACACACAAATGTAACACTTTACGTAAACAGTGCCGGTAGTAACAGAATATATACAGAACAGTGAATTCATTTTTTACTTTTTCAGAAATCTCATTGTATTTACTGTTTCATGAACATATGTTATATACAGAATTATTATTAGTATTAACCCTAAATTTAATATGCAAAACTTTTTTTTAAATGTATTTCTTTATTTATTAGTTTATTTATGGAGTGTACAATAAATACACATTACTGTAAATGTACTCAAATTTGCACATTAGATAATATAATTGGGTATTAAAAGACATTTATTAAGACAATTTCATAAATGGTATCATACATTTTTTTTCTATTAACTTCATTCGAAATACAATAAAATACAGTTCGTTCATACAAAGACTTAAATGCACCACTTCTATGGTGGTTATGTTTTTATGTACAAATTGAAATTTATTTTGATGCATATTGGTGACCACACTGATCTCAGTAAAATGTTATTTCTTGACTGCTTAACTGCATTGAGAAATAAAATGACTACAGTCTATTATTTTATTGTTGATCACATACAGATGGGAAAATTGGTTAATATATAGGTTTTAAAAAACAATTAATTAATTAATAAATCAACATTTGATATGGTTACTCGGGACCCTATGAAATACGTTTGTTTTTTTTGTTTTTTCACAAATTTCCTTTTATTTTTTTCCAAATTCCAATTTTTTTTTCTGTGAATTTTACTGAAATTTTCAAAAAGCATGCCTGAGTAATTGAAATCATGAAACTTACATAATTTAACAGCGGCTATAAAATTTTTTAACAAAAACTAAATTTTTAAGGCCCTATGACATATGTTTATGACATATATGATCTTCAAATTCAGTTTTATTTTTAACAAATTCTGTTTTCCATTCATTCTCTGGATTCCATTTTAATGGTTTCATTAAATTTTAATAATCAAAAGCATCTCTAACTAACAGATTTTATAAAAAAAAAAAAAAAGACTGCCGCTCAAAAGTATGGGATCAGTAATGTTTTTTAAAGAAGTCTCTTATGATTGTGAAGGCTGCATTTATTTGAAAAATACAGAAAAAACAAACAGTAATATTGCAAAATGTTATTACAATATAAAATAATGTTTTTTGTTTTAATATACTTTAAAATATAATTTATTCATGTGATGTAAAGCTAATTACTCCAGTCTGAAGTGTCACATGATCCTTCAGAAATCATTCTAATATGCTGATTTATTATTAGAATTATCAGTGTTGGGAACTGAGTAAAAATAAAGTTGTGCTGCCAAATTTGGAACCTGTGATTCTTTTTTTCAAGATTCTTTGATGAATAACAAGTTAAAAAGAACAGCATTTATTCAAAATATAAATCTTTTCTAACAATGTAAATCTATGCTATTACTTTTTATTAATTTAACATCCTTGGTGAATAAATTATTTAATTTTGTTTTTTTTCAAAAAAAAAAAAGAAAGAATAAAAATGTACTGACCCCAAAGTTTACAGTAGTGTATATTGTTAGAAAACCTTTCTATTTTAAATAAATGCTGTTCGTTTTATCCTTTTATTGATCAAAGAATACTGAAAAAAGTATCACAGGTTCCAAAAAATATTAAGCAGCACAACTGTTTTCAATATTGATAATAAATGAGCATATTAGAATGATTTCTGAAGGATCATGTGACACTTAAGACTGGCATTACAGCTGATGAAAATTTAGGTTTGCATTACAGAAATAAATTATATTTTAAAGCATATTAATAAAAAAAATACTGTTTCATATTCTAATAACATTTTGCAGTATTACTACTTTTTCTGTATTTTTAATCAAATAATATTTTTTTCAGAAAACTACTGTAATAATTGAATAATTTTACTACTAATAATAATTTTATTACTAGTAGTACTACTATCATTAAAGTAAATAATATATTTCCTTCAAGTTAAAACCGAACTTTTATTTTGATGGGTTGCTGTGAAACCTTTAAAGGTTCTGTTTGTATATGATATAACAATATATCAGAGCAGTTCTAGAGATGTTTATGTGTTCATGTACTCATATATTGAGGAGGCAGAAGCTGAAAACACACAAACGTCACGCGCGCTTCAGAATGTGTGTAGTAAATGAAACTGCACATCTGTGCCATTCATTCACATGCACACACAGAACACAAATTAATATAAGAGGAAAGAGACACGCAGAACATGCAGGATTCATATTTAAAAATCAGTTTAACATTCACAGACACTAGTCCATATCGCATATTGATTTAACTGTACTGACCTACATTGATTTATATATCCCAATAAACATTCCGCTTTATACAGTAAATTCCATTTTTATGACTGTATTCCACAATTCTATATTTTGCATCAGAAATCATAGGGCCCTAGTTACTGCTCAAAGTAACTACTGATGCCATTACAATCTAAAAAAAGCTTACGATTACGTTACTGGAGTAACTTCTCCAACACTGTATGCAAATCATTTGCATAAAAAGTGTTTATAGACACAGTTCATTTCACTGACACCACACACACGGGGTGAGGAGAGACAAACTGCCCACATCAACACAGCTGACCAAAACAGAAACAATGCTGTCATCACAGAGACAGATTCTGCCTGTGTCTGCTGCATAAAGATGCCATTCAAGTCATCAGTTTGTTATTCCAGCAAAACAACTATGAAAGAAATGTCATTGTCACTTTCTGAACAGCAGACTTGTACTAAGATAGCAAAGATAGAGATAAGATAAAATAACTGAAGATAAGAGAACTCGTCTTCCTTGATTTGCTTAACCTAAATCACTGAAACTGAATAGCTGTCATGTCATAAATGTAATGTAGAAGTAGGACACAAGAGACGATGACACAGCACATTGTAAAGGGAAAAGTCTTTCAAAAGAAAAATGTTTGATTCCTACTCTTCCAGACGTTTGCCAGTTAAGCAAAAATTGCTAAATGTTCTTTTTGTGGTTGATTGTTTTAAATAGAGGTTGACCAATGTATCGGTTTTGCCGATTCATCGGCAATAATAGTTGAGTGGTGGAGCTATCGGTTATTGGCAAAAGCCATGCCGATAGTTTTTTCCGGGTTGGATCCGTTGCTGGAGCGTCATTATACAGCAAAGTCCCTATAGTCTTTGTTTTACAGCACGAGAGCGGCCTCTAGTGGCGGAAATCACTGAAAGCACGTGCAGTTTGTTTAGGCCATAGACTGTAAAAAATATGGACGTAGTGTCCATGACGTCACCCGTAGGTTCCTGAAGAGCATTTTTGAAGCTCTTAGTGAGCGGGAGTCGCCCGTTGCCATCTTGGAATCGCGTCACTGTATGTAAATCCCGGATAATCGAAAATGGGCAAAGAGAGGGACGTGGGTGGAGCTGGTTGCAGAAACCACGCCCGCCTAGCGCAATGGTGGTGACAGCCGCGGCAATCCACCTGTCACTCAAGTGGCCACGCCCTAAATTATGCAGAACTTTAAGGCTTAATATAATTTAAACGGATGAGTTATAAAAAAATTCACCCCCCTCACAGTTGACATGAAGGGCAAAATTAGCTATATAGACCAAAACCACTTTTTGTACCAGGCTGTAAACATATTTTTTTCTGCTGTAAAGTTGGGCATTTTAACATGGGGAGTCTATGGGATTGACTCCCTTTTGCAGCCAGTCTCCAGCGGCCAGTCGATGAATTGCAGTTTTAGTCACTTCTGTGTTGGCTTCAAAAGGTTGCCGCTTGAGTAAAAATTGTTCTTTTTGTTGTTGATTGTTTTAAATGGAGGTCAACAAATGCATTGGTTTTGCCGATTAATCGGCACCGATAGTTGATTGGCGGAACTATCGGTTATTGGCAAAATCCATGGCGATAGTTTTTTACAGGTTGGGTCCATTGCTGGAGCGGCTGAGAAGGTTGTCATTATACAGCAAAGTCCCTATAGTCTTTGTTATACAGCACGAGAGCGGCCTCTAGTGGCGGAAATCACTAACAGCACGTGTTGTTTGTTTAGTCGTTGGACGTAGTGTCTGTGACGTCACCCGTAGGTTTCTGAAGAGCATTTCTGAAGCTCTTAGTGGGCGGAAGTCGGTCGTCGCCATCTTGGAATCACGTCATTGCACGTCACTCTTGGATAATTGAAAATGGGCAAAGAGACGGGACGTGGGTGGAGCTGGTTGCTCAAGCACGACGGTGGTGACAGCAGCAGCAATCCACCTGTCACTCAAGTGGCCACGCCCTAAATTATGCAGAACTTTAAATATGATTTAAACGGATGAATTATAAAAAAAAATTCACCCCACTTACAGTTGACATGAAGGGCAAAATTAGCTATATAGACCAAAACCACTGTAAACATATTTTTTTCTGCTGTAAAGTTGGGCATTTTAACAAGTCTATGGGTATACCGGTATGGCGGTTTATTGTGATATTGACGTACGATTATCATATCATGCACATTTGCTTATCCGCGGTTTTAAAAAAAAAATAAAATGAAACCAGATCTCACCCGCGCTGCCGTGTATAGACTCCACCCATACCTGCACAGCGGCGAAAATGTCCGATACAGAGGCTGCAAATTCTAATCTTCCGCTGAAAAAAAATTAAAATCTGCAGTATGGGAATATTTTGGGTATCCGAAAAATGATCATAGTGTTCACGCGCTCAACAGACATGACTGTGATTGGCTACAATGATAAGCGCTTCACGCTCCTCACCGAGCGCTCACGTATAAGCACAACAGAAGCGTTTGAAAGCCGCGTCTGTCAGCGGATCAGTCTATATGCAGATGTATTAGGGATCCGCTGACACAGGCGGCTTTAAAACACTCTCGTTATGCTTATATGTGAGTGCTCGGTGAGGAGCGTGAAGCGCTTATCATTGTAGCCAATCACAGTCATGTCTGTTGAGCGCGTGAACACTAAGGCCAATCAGCGATGTTTACAGATCTGCTCCACAGCGCTCAAATGTGAGCGGGAAATGGACGTTTTTAAAATTTCAGTACCGAAAGTACCGAACCCGGTACCTTTTGACAACCCTAATGTGAAGACGTGAACACATGAACATATCCAGAGCTACTCTCAGAGAACACTTAATGATCATTTTATAATTTTATTTAAAAGAATAATCATCAAATACACTAACTGAAAACTCATAGGTGTTTAGTACAACCTGTCAAAACAAAAAAAAAAAAAAAAGTTTGGTTTAGCCTGAAGAAGTAATGAATGAAATATATTACTGTTGTGTATAGCTTTTTTGCCCATGTTTTAATTTAGTAAACCTCTCGTGTAGAGAAACAAAAGTTGTTACATTTAATCTGATTGCATTTTCAATAATATATTTTGTATTGAATTATAGAATCCAGACCAATTATATCAGACAACCCATCCAAGTTATAGCCACATTTCAGTTCCTTTTACATCCATGTTGTTGGTTCCTTATGTGGTTATATGTAGTAACATGCTAATTTTTTACATGCTAATCATGTTTATAATTCTGTTAATTCTTTACAATAAACCATGTTCAACCAAAAACCATATCTCTTTTTATTCATTTAAGGGTCATTGTAGCTGATGATGATAATAATAATAATAATGATAGTTTAATACCGTATACCACGAAACCGCGAAACCGTGATATTTTCTGAGACGATTATCATACCGTGAAAATCTCATACCGTTACAACCCTATTGTTGACGTAATGGTAAAACTTTACAATATGAGTCCATTTGTAACATTAAGATTGATAAAAGCTGTAGAATAGAAGTATTGTTCCTTGTTAGAGTGTGTTAATTTCAGCATTTACTGATATATTTTTTAAAAATGTGTTGCTTTTGTTAACGTTAATGAACAATGAACTAACTGTAATGATCAATATATAATTAATATTAATATTTTTATTTATTTACAAAGTATGGCTACTTTTTTTTTTTAAATAGTAGAGCACTATTTATTTTCCGTTCAGTATCCATTTTAAAAAGTATCGGTCGATTAATCATATCGGCCAGTGTGGTCCTACCTAGTTATCGGTATCGGTAAAATCCAATATCGTTCGACCTCTATTTTTAAAACAGAAACACAAACCATAACCTACTATAAGATTCTTTATAATACACTGTCTGGTTGAAATTACCTGTTTCCCAAGGGGCAAAAGATAAAGCTGATCCATCAGACCACTGCCAGCCCTGCATCCAGTCCAGATGGTTCAAGCCAATCCACAGCTTGCTTGGCAAGTCTTTCTGATCTTTAACTGCAGGGGGAAGGAGATAAATAATTAATGAAATGCAGTAAAAATAAACATTTAGCTGTGAATTAAAGCTGAAATGTGTAATTCTGAACCAAACATAATTGGTTTTCAAACAGGTTTCTCTAATACTCGCACCAGCTGCCATTGGTAGGACAAACTGATAGCCCCACCCCTGAACTTATGCTAATGGTTGAGCCAGTGTTGCTATGTCTGCAACAGAGCAATGGTTAGAAAGTGCTACAAGGTCAGGGAATTGTCAGGGAAGCCATCCCGCTAATGGCCCACTTCCACTTATAGCTGTCAATCCACATTAAGGTGGAACAGGAGAATGCATTTGCATTTTAAAAACATTACAGTGTATCATTATTGATGATTATGTGTTATGGTATTGTAGTAGTTTTACAATTTATTACAGTGATAAAGGTGCAGCTGGGGTTTGCCCTTAGGTAAGATGGATATCTGGACACTAAAAATATGGCTACGGAGTGAGAGAATTTGTATTTTCATCAAGAACGAATTAAATTCATCAATGCTGATAGTAAAGACTTCAATTGTTACAAAAAAATAATTTAAAGTAAATAATAAACTTTTAAGTTAAGAAAAAATCTGAAAAAAAAAATATAAAAAAATCATGGTCTCCACAAAATCATTATTATTAAATTAGAAATAATAAATAAATCAGAATTATTAAAACTATAATATTATATTAGACACCACAACCATTTTTATTATTCGGTAATAATAATAAATGTTTCTTGAGCAACAAATCAGCCCATTAGAATGATTTCTGAAGGATCATGTGACACTGGAGACTGGAGTAATGATGCTGAAAATTTAGCTTTGCCATGGCAGGAATAAAATACATTTTAAAATATATTAAAAAAAAACACAGTTCTTTGAAATTGTAATAACGTCACTGTTTTTACCGTAAGAGGCTTCATTCAAAAAAACAAAACAAAACATTAACAGACCTCAAACTTTCCAAACCTCAGACAACAAACACTGCTGTTCGAAAGTTTGGGAAGATTTTTAATTTTTTTTTAGGGGAATCTCTTCTGCTCATCAAGGCTGCATTTATTTGATAAAAAATACAGAAAAAACTGTAATGTTGTGAAATATTATTACAATTTAAAATAACAGTTTTGTATTTTAATATACTTTAAAATATAATTTATTTCTGTGATGCAAAGCTGAATTTTCAGCATCATTACTCCAGTCTTCAGTATCACGTGATCCTTCAGAAGTCATTCTAATATGCTGATTTATAATCAGTGTTGGAAACAGTTGTGCTGATTAATATTTGTTCCAACCTGTGATACTTTTTACAGAATTATTTAATTGCTAAGAAGTTTAAAAGTACAGCATTTATTTTAAATAGACATCTTTTCTAACTGTCATTACTATCACTTTTTATCAATTTAACACATCCTTACTGAATAAAAGTATTCATTTCTATCAAAAAAGAAATTAAAAAATCATATATCAGCTATAGTGATCGTAACACAAAAAGATCAAAACAAAAGTGAAAATAAGAAGTAGGTCTTACAGTACTCAAGCTCTTGAGGGCTAGACACGCTGAGCAGATCTCCGCCTTGACTACGGCAGGCATCCCGTGCCTCATGCCAGGTCACCACCGCTGTGGAAACAACCTGATAGCAGCGTCCTTTCACTGGGCCGTTCTCCCATAAAGTAGTACATCCTTCCACTAAATAAAAGAAAACGGGTAGGGGGTTAGTTAAAAGTTTCATTATACAGACCTCCATCTGTTTGTCCCCTGTCCTACTTGAAGCATATGTGATTCTTTTATTCTGTCTCTGACCTTTGAAGTGTTGCAATCTTTTCCATGTTTCTTAGAAGTCATATTAAAGGAATGTGCAACAAACAGGGGTACTAGTTAAAAAGGCTTTGTGAGAACAGAATAGCAGAAAGGGCAGCTTAAACCAGCATGAGTTCCACTTAAAACCTAGCAGGTTAAGTAGGGCAGTATGGCGCTTGTGGTTAAACAGTTCACTAAAGTGTCATGCTCAAAGTAATTTTTTTAAATGATAAGTTAGTTTTTTTTTTCATAATAAAATGTGTGTACTTAAGCCAAAAAATAAATAAATAAATATTTATACAAAAAAATATTTTTTTTAAATTATTTTTTTTTATAATTAAAAAATTGTAATTGTAAATTAAACAACTACTTCAACTTTTAATTTGAAAAAAATCCTTCCCTATATTATACCATTTTTAATTACTATTAGTAGTTTCATAGTTTCATGTTTCAGAATTTTGTCAAATGAGTCACAAGTGTACTTTGTCCTTTCCAGCCACTCTCTGGAAAAACCCCAGTAGCAGTTGAGGGTTGTAAACCTTACCATACTTCAGACAATTGCCCCACTTCTCATCTTGATCATAGTTTGCTGTGGTGGAACACCAGTCCAGAGTCTTGTCTCCAGTGTCAGGCAGACAGTTGTGGTGCCAGGTGCCATTATAGAGAAATGGGAACTCACAGGGTGCCCCGTTAGAATTCCCCCCGCTTGTGTGCATTCCTAAAAGACAGAGGGAACAGGAATTAATACTGTTTATTTAGCTAAATCTGACAAAATATCCCCTCTGACACATCCTCAATGGAACAAATGACTCATGAATAAAAATCAAATGTTCTGCATGGTAGAAACATGGGGTACATTAGTTTTAGAGTGAAGATAATCATGACCATAGCTAAGAAAATAAATGGCAAAATCTCTCTCATCTTACCACATAGATCTTCTTTAAATCACCATTCACTACAGATTGTGGAAGATAGTTCACTGAATGCTCAAATACAACTTCTATACAAATGTACCTGACAAAACACATAATTCTTGTCCTTTTTGGCTACACTAGCACAATCATTGATTAAAGCCCTGAGTAATAAATTAGTAAATAATTACTCAAACACAACTATTAAAAAAGGTTCACACATTCACTGATGATCCACAAGGAAACACGATGCATTAAGAGCCAGGGGGTGAAAACTTTTGAACAGGATGAAAATGTCCAAATGTTTCTTATTTTGTCAAAATATCTTTTTTTTCCCACTTAGTACTGCCTTTTGGAAGCAACAGAAGGTACTTGCATGTTTCCTGGAAGACAAATTAAGTACAATCTACCTTGATCTTCAAATTCAAAAAGTGTTCACCCCCCTGATTAATGTATTGTGTGTACTTCTGGAGCATCGGTGAATGTTTGAACCTTTTTTAGTAGTTGTGTTTGAGTCCCTCAAGTGTGAAAAGATGGATCTCAAAATCATAGAGTCACTGCTGGAAAGGGTTCAAATATGCAAAAGATGCTGGAAAACTTAAGAATCCGCAAGATCTGGAGGAATTTGTCTGAGGAACAGAGCTCAGTTTAACTGTTCAGAACAAACAATGGACTCATGAACAACCATCACAAAACAAAAAAGTCGTAGATCATCCAGGTAACCACACCCAATATTAAGAACTAAGGGTTCCTAAACCTTTGAAGGGGGTTATTTTTTTAAGCTATTTTTTGGTCTTGTGGACTATATGTAAACATCTTTTATGTAAAATGTTTTACTCAGGACAGTACTACATAAAAGAAATAACATGCATTGTGTTTGATCTTTCTTATTTTGTTTAAATTATTTTCATTTTCACAGATACTATATATATATATATATATATTAATGCAAAAAAGTGCATTAATAAAACATTATTATTATTATTATTATTATTCTTTTTGCTTTTCCATTACAGGAATAAATTTTAAATGATAATAAAACAGAAAACAATTTTTTAAATCGCCTTAAATAGCTTTGGTGAGCAAAATACTTTTTAAAAAACATTTTAATTTATTTTTTTAAAGTTCTGAATGTATATTTTAGCTAAAAACAGGAACATATACAAAAGTTAAATATTACGTTTGTATATTTAAGCTAAAAACAGGAACATATTTAAAGGTACAAACAGGAAAGGGTTTATCAGACAACCGGTCTGACCACCACATTCTGCCCATGTGACAAAAACAATTCAACAACATTTTTTAAATGTTTACCACCAGAGAAGTAGATTTACAGAGAAACTAATGTTAGTGTTGACTAATGTTGACTAATGTCAAAAGAAAAACAGAAAGTAAATTCGCTAACCGTTTACTGCCAGATATGAAGCAAGTTATTAACTTGTATAAGCAGGTGGAGTTTCCCGTAAACTCCATTACTGTATTGCTACAGTCACATAAAACAACAGCAGTTGTTTAACCAAAATTCACGACTCTTCCTGCAGGGCAGAGCAACAGAAAGCAGATGAACTGGATGATCTGAACAACTGTTAAACCACAGTAACGTATCCCCAATGCATTTGCTGCAAGCCTGTGCAACACAAAGTAAACCGCACTACACCGAAACACAGAAATGTGTGTGCCGCATGTACCCAATATGTAGTGACAGGAAATTTTTTTTTTCATAATAAATTTATTTTTAGATCATTAGTCTTCAAAGCACTGTAAACACTAGTCACAGACGCAGAGATGTGCCTTTAATTTCACTTAGCTGATTACTCACTATAAAACCCACAGATCATGCCCCCAGACCTGTACATCATCTTATATTTCATACAGCTGACTATTGACAAATATGATGCAGGGCAACAACTCCACAAATGCAGTTATGGCCAAAAATTTAAATATTGGTGCAAAAAAATGCCCCTGTATGCATTTTGTCTCATATTTATATACATCACATAGCAAGAGCAATATGACACGAGTGCTGATTTTGTCCCGATCTATCACAAGCTTAAAGATGATTTTATACAACAGTTCAGTAAATAAGAAGTTGATATTGTGTTATTGTTTAATTTTGCAGAGAATATACCTTTGAAGCCACAGCAAATTGTTGCGTGTCTTCGAGCAACACAACGGTGTTTAGTTTCTGAACGAATGTGAATCAGTGATTCAAAGGCCAATTCATAGAGACATTTACTTAATTCCTGAATTAATCAGCTGTTTGAATGAAGCGAATGAATGACTCAAAGACATTTACCACCACCTGCTGAAAGATTTAGATTTAGAGTATCATTTCATTAAAAAAAAAATCTGAAAAATAAAAACATTAAAG
The DNA here is from genome assembly GCA_012976165.1 of Labeo catla. Taxonomy (NCBI): domain Eukaryota; kingdom Metazoa; phylum Chordata; class Actinopteri; order Cypriniformes; family Cyprinidae; genus Labeo; species Labeo catla. Next base: position 30,307 of record VONZ01001233.1, read on the forward strand.
GGGTCATCGGATGCAAAGTTCACATTTACATGTTGTTTGAACATTAATGTGTGTTGGCAGTGTATGTACACATCTACCCTATAATGATAATAATCCATGCAGTGTTTTTTTATTTTAAATCGTATTTAATCTATAAAAATAATATTGCTTTTTTCAAATTGAGCCATTTTATGAATCTCTGCCATCACTTTTCCTAATAACGTGCTAGTTAGCAGCTAAACGCGCTAAATGCGGCTAAAGTAAAGAGGCTCGTCACTCCACAGAGAGAAGAGAGGGGCGGGGCAATCAGAGCTCATTTGTATTTAAAGGAACAATCCCTCAGAATGGAATGATTTTTGCAGAGCTCATTTTGACAAGGTAGAAAGGGCGTTGTTTTACACAACCATTAAATATTTTTAACCAAAGTATATTATAGACTTTTCATTAAGACCCTAAAGAATCATATCAACTTCCGATGACCCCTTTAAAGGGATAGTTCACCCCCCAAAAACTGTGTCATTTACTCATCCTCATGTCATTTCAAACCTTTCTTTTATGGAACATAAAAGAAAGTATTTTGAAGACTGTTGGTAACAAAGATGTTTTGGTTCCCAATGACTTAAAAATACTGAGATGTTTCTCAAATGATCTTCTTTTATGTTCCATTGCCAATGTCTACTTGACTTCCTCATTTAACACAAAAATAGCTTTAAATAATCTTTTGCGGGTATTTTCAGAGTCAATTTTATTTTGTTAATTAATTAATTAATTAGATTAATTAATGGAAACATCATGTAATTAATTAGACTAAAAATTTGAATCAACTGACATCCTTAAATATTTTGTAACTCTTATGTTGTTTTATTTTTGTACTATGGATTTCATTAATCACTCGTTTTTCTAAAGAAACACTATACAACAGCGACACAAGCAGGTAAAGTTACAGCGGAAGTCTGTGTCTCTCTCATCTCCCCTGAGCCCACTGAGTTTTAACAGCCCCCCTAAATAAAAGGAGGAAAGTCACGTGAGAGGAGGCGATATGAGGGGTTATGTTTGGCTGTGACTGGTTCATGTGATAAATCCCGTCTTTTGTGTTCATGTGTGTTCAAACACGTATTTAAAAGCACAGCTGTACATAAGTTTGCAAATAAAATATATTGTTTAAATTATTACTGCATTGAGTTATTCATGTAGAGTCAGCCAATCAGAGGTCAAGAAAATACTTTATGTGAGTGATAAGCGTCATCTTTTATCTAAAGCTACTTCTTATAACCCTGAACAACCATTCTCAACGTGCTAGTTAGCAAGTTTAGTGGCTAAATTCACTAATACATTAACACTGAGGTGGTACATTAACACTGGTTAATGTATCACCTCTTCCGGTGTTTGTAACCATTCAACCACTTGCCCACAGTGACCCACAGTGTGACCCATATGTATGTACAAAAGTGTCATACTTCGATACGGCTGCTGACAGATGTTTTCCGAGCTCCCTCCTCTTTTCCAAGTGTCCTGTCCATCCCTCTTGGCGGTTGCGGAGTTGTTAGTCCCAACGCTGAGTTTCATTTGATATTCCGTGTAGATGATGTCCTCGTAGCACTTCCAGCTGAGAATTTCAGTGGAGTTGCAGCTGAACAGAGTCACCATTTTGGAGCGCACCTCCAGACCCAGACACATAGACGATTCCATGTGGAACAGCCTGTGGGCCGAACCCCACTTCCACGACACGGCCGGCACCGACGCGCAATCCCCCAACTTCAGGGCTCCACCCTGGACCAGGAGGCACTTCCCACTGCTATTATGCTGGATTGTAAACGTGCCATCTCCTGTGTAAATAAAACATTGTTATTTGATCCAATTACATCCTGCATGAGATGATTATCTGAGAGTTGACAGCGGAGAGTAAATGTGCTAAATCAAACACTGTATTATGTCTAATTCAGTCAATTTTACCATGTGCTTCAGATCACCGTTTTAACAAGACAATTAAGATCCAAATATCCCTATATGTCCTTTCACCAAGACGGTTCGGTGACCACGTGAGGAATTCAAACATTTAACCACACGCTTGTTTCAAAAAGATACAGATGTGCAGAATCGTTGTTTATACAGCGGTATGTTTTGGTTAAAGCAGTCTTGGAGTGCATTTAAATAAACACTGGATTATTAACTGGTATTTCTCTCTTGCCAAAGTGAAGTTATTTTCCACCACGTCTGATATGGTGTCAAAGTTTTGTCATAATAGTGTCTGTACGATCCTTTGCACTTTGTTGTTTAGAACAACAGGCAGAAAACAAAGGGCTCTTTGAGTCATGCAGTGCTCTGGTGAGGTTGGGCCGTCACTGCAGCTCCAACAAAACAAACACAACATCAACATTTCTCGGAAGAAAATGGCTGAAGTTTTTTAGTTTGCTTGTTTGTTTATATATATGACACATATTTAACAATTGTGATGATTTATTTAAGCACAAACCTACAAAATTAAATGTGCACGTTATAAATTAATGTTATATTCAGTAAATAAGTAAATCTTATATATCTACATAAAAATTAAATATAAAATTAAAAATGAATTATTATTACTAAAATTAATCATATTGAGAATTACATAATACAATTGGAGATAGATACTAAAATAATAATTATTATAGTTATAATACAAAGTTACCGATAAACTATCAAAAATTGTTGTTAAATAATATAAATAAATACTTGTTAATGATTATAGATTTTTACTCAACTATAATACTACAAACTGTATTGAATTATGTATATCAATTATGTATATCAATATATTTTCAATTATTTAAATTATGTATTGACACTTTATTATGTAAATTACAGGAAATCCCGAAAATACATGGCAAACATGAAATCTTGAAGGAAAATGGTTTAATGCATAACACATATTTTATTCCATGTATTTCATTTATGAGAATATGTATATACTGTACATACATTTAATTACATAATTACATTTTGATTTAAATTTGAAATTAGTTGTATGTATTGAATTATATAAATAAATGCTTGTAAATATACAATATTTGACTGTAGATATTTACTAAACAGTACAAACTGTACTGAATTATGTATATCAACTTATATTAAATTATGGATTAACTTAATATAAATAATATAGAAAATGAAGTAAAAATGAATTATTATTAAAATGTATTATATTCAGAAATACAATTAGAAATAGACACTAAGATAATAGTTATTATAGTTATATATATATATATATATATATAATAAAATGTAATTGATAAACTATACAAAGAAAATGCTATTAAATAATATAAATAAGTGCTTGTTAATATAGAAAATATGTGACCCTGGACCACAAAACCATGGTCATAAGGGTCAATTTTTTGAAATTGAGATTTATACATCATTTATAGTTTGTTAGGATAGGACAGTATTTGGCCGAGATACAACTATTCGAAAATCTAATCTGAGGATGCAATATTTATATATATATATATATATAGAGAGAGAGAGAGAGAGAGAGAGAGAGAGAGAGAATCTCCTTTAAAGTTGTCCAAACTGAGTAATAGCAATATTACTAATTCAAAATTCAGTTTTGATATATTTACGGTAGGAAATATATATTACAATATATCTTTATGGAACATGATCTTTACCTAATATCCTAATAATTGTTGGCATAAAAGAAAAATCGATACTTTTTACCCATACAATGTATTGTTTGCTATTGCTACAAATATACCCATGCTACTTACGACTGGTTTTGTGATTCAAGGTCACATATTTGATTGTAGATATTTACTAAATTATAATTCTACAAACTGTATTGAAAATGCTGTATTATATATATTAACTTACATTAAATTATGTATTCCCTTAATATAAATAATAGAGCAAATCCTTTAAATACAAGGCAAACCTCAAGGCTTGAAGTTTGATGTAAAATACAAATTGATGTAAAGTACAAATGCATGCACATGAGGCAGATATGGGTTTGTTTAATCATTTGAAGACTAATGGGCAAAAAAATGTGCAATGCAAATGGCTGAAAGTCTCTCTCTCACACACACACACACACACATAAACATCACACACAAATCTTACTGAAACATGAGGAGATGTTTTGCAGGAGGCGGATATGAGCCATGATCTACACTGAGGCAATGAGTTGGGTTAATATTTCAGTGCTGCCATAAAACGGTGTATATTGATTGCCAAACAGTGGCCATGATGACCGTCTAAACAGGCAGTATGTGAACCGCACACTTGAACCTGTCCAGACCCACAAACCCACACATGTAAACTGCTAACTCTTCACGAGTGTATTACATGCTTCAGAACAGCGCATGCATTATATAATCAACTCAAACAACCTGCTTTAACTCCCACACTAGGTAATACGACTTTCCCCATCAGACTGGCACGGAGTCGTTTTAGTCTTTTAAAGTTTTAAATTTCAGGATGGTTCGATAATAATTTGTGTTATTAATAGCAGTTGTATTAATAGCAGTTCGTCTAACGTTACAGAGGTTATATATTATTACACACAGAACAGAAAGGCAGACTTACCGTTGTTCACAGATGATACGCAACTTCCTAAATGAACTGCGCTTTCTCCCGAAAGTAGGAATATTATAGTGTAAAACAACTGCTGTGTGTTCCAATCCATGATCAGAAATGTAAACAACAGCTCCTGAATGCAGTCATACGTCTCTTCAGATTACATATGCTTGTACAGGCCGGGTTTGAGCTCTCTCGCGCAGTAAGCGGCAGAAAATCCCCCTTGATGATGTTTGCCTCACCACTGCTGAAACATTTCTGTTTCTGTTTATCGCTGCACGCTGTGGTTGGTCAGCTGTCAGAGGCGTCATAGCGCAAATGCCACGCCCCAATATACAGTACGGTTATTGATCGTGTAGAGACATTGTGCGTCTCATCATAGCCTTTCTGTCTTTATAACAACATTGGCTATACATATATATAAAATAATTATTTAATTATTTGATAGTTATATTTAATTGCATTTATTATTATTTGATATCAATATTTAAATATTGCGATAATTTAGGAGTCAGCAAAAAGAGGTTTAAAATAATTATTATTTAATTATTTGGTTATTTTATTTAATTGTATTTATTATTATTTAATATTAATATCTAAATATTATGGTAATAACTTTTTAAATTAATTTTAGTGTGGGGAGTCAGTAAAAAGAGGTTTAAAATAATAATTCATATTCAAGTATTTGATTATTTAATTAAATTGTATATATTATTATTTAATATTAATTTTTAAATATTATAACTTTTTTAATTCGTTTTAGTGTGGGGAGTCAGTAAAAAGAGGTTTAAAATAATAATTAATATTCAATTATTTGATTATTTAATTTAATTGTATTTATTATTGTTTAATATTAATTTTTAAATATTATGATAATAACTTTTTAAATTAATTTTAGTGTGAGGAGTCAGGTCAGTAAAAAAGGTTTAAAATAATTAATATTTATATATTTGATTATTTAATTTAATTGTATGTATGATTATTTAATATATATCTTTAAATATGAAAATAAAAACTTTTTAAATTAATTTTAGTGTGGGGAATCAGTAAAAAGAGATTTAAAATAATTCATATTCAATTATTTAATTGTAATATAATTGTAATTATAATTATATAATATTTATTTTCAATATTTGTAATAATGTTAATAACTGTTTTTAAAATGAAATTTAGTGTGGGGAGTCGGTAAAAAGTGGTTTAAATAATTAATATTCAGTTATTTGCTAATTTAACTTAATTGTATTATTATTATTTAATATTAATTTTCAAATATTATAATAATGTTAATAACTTGTTTTAAATTAATTTTAGTGTGGGCAGTCAGTAAAAAGAGGTTTAAAATAATAATTAATATTCAATTATTTGATTATTTAACTTAATTGTATTTATTATTGTTTATTATTAATTTTCAAATATTATAATAATGTTAACTTTTTAAAATTAATTTTTAGTGTGGGGAGTCAGTAAAAAGAGGTTTAAAATAATAATATTCAATTATTTGATTATTTAATAATAGTATTTATTATTATTTCATATTAATTTGAGTAATAAATATTATAACAATGTTAATAACTTAAACCATTTTCATTATTGTTGTTATTATTACTGAATGCTTTTATCCCCCAATTCTGGACTGTTTGTTTGTGACATCATTCGTTCATGTTTTTTTAGAAACACTATATCATCATTTGTGCAGTATTGCATTATATTTTGTATGAGACTGTTGGACTTTATAGTGCTGTGTTTAATGTTGAGAGATAATTCCTCTTAAGAACAATGTCACATAGATGCGTCAGAAACCTCAACTTCTTATTTTGGTTGGTTGGTTTTGCATTAAAGTCACAAAATGATTTTGTGTTTTTTTGTGATAATTCAAAGTGTGTTTGGTTACAGATTCATTGCATACTTTCTCTTTGAGTCAAAAAGTTCTACAGAGCTTTTAATCATTTTTTTAATATTGAAAATACATTTGGTCACATTAAACTGATCATGTGTTCTCGAAAACGAAAGTAACAAAACTCTCAAAAGTTACACCGACAATTTTACCATCTTCAGAAACAAAACTGCTAAACATCACTAAAAGGAACAAAATGTAAACTGTGAAATAACACTATGCAGACCCTTTAAACACAATCACACATACAGTAAAACACAAATCCACAGTCTCACAGTAATATGCAAGAACCTCCTGTATATTAGAATATAACTGCTAATCAAAATGTATTATCAATATATGAAATCTGTGTCAGTGATTAAAACAAAACAAAAAACAAGAAGGCTTGATTGTCTTGCAATACCACAATCACACTCATCACCACAGAAAAATCACCAAATATACAAGACGGTTTCATATTCATGGCTTATTGGAAAGTACAAAGGGGATTTCTGAAGCTTAAATGTACAGTCTTTGAGTGTGTTCCTATTCCCAAAAAAATTACAGAAACAATGGATGATTAGTGGTCTCCATTCACATTTTCCGTTAGCACAATCAGCAAAACACAAGAAGCAAACACCGCCAAAATGAAGATGAAGTTTTTAAACATTGCATTTTTTAAACCACAAAACAAGAATCTGAAGTGCATCCGTGGCCTTTTTCTACAACAACACGGCTCCGGTGCTCTGGGAGCTGTGCAAAGAGTAAGGTGCATATAAAGAACAAACATGTAATCTAGATATCAAAGGAGAGAAAACAATACTAAAATAGAGTTGTAATACTGATAACACCACCAGCGGTGCAAGGTAAACATTTACTCGCGGCCAAGCTGTTCTGCTTTGCTTTGGTGTGCAGTGGCTTATTTTGGATCCGCTGACTCTTTTTGATAGTAGTTTATTGTTCTAACCAGAATAAACTACTTGTGAGAACAAGCATCCTGCTATAGATGAACTATTAATAGACTTCAAAAGAGCAGTTCGCCCTGGATAGAAGGATCACAGAGATCCGAAAGTTGCATTGTTTAACAGTTGCAAAAGTTGAAACGTTAAGGCCTGTTCACACCAAGGATGATAACTATTCACCATATTTTTGCTGTAAGAGCAGGTTCAGCATTTGTAAAATGTATGTGTCTGGCTTTTGTTCTCATCTGCCCCCCGCTGTGCAAAACAGCTCATTTATCTGCTTGATATTGCAAATTCATGTGTCTTACCATATTATTTGAATGTATTATCTTAATTATGAACACAGTGGTTTGTAGTGCAAACAGTTTTACCGTTTACTGCATGTTGTTATTCTTCTCATTATTTCCCTAAAGTGGCTAACAAACCGGAAATCTCACCCATAGGCTAAAGAATAAGGTAGAAAGTTATCATTCTTGATGTAAGCGGGGCTTAACACTTAAAAGTCAACATGAAATTACACCGACAACTTCTTTTGCTTTTGTAATGTAATGGATGTTTTCAAATTGTTATTAAAAGTGTCTGCTCCATACAATTGTGAATGACTCCTCCCCTCTTGACACACTGCCAGCCAACCATTGGTTAAAATGTAAGTGGCCTTGGTGATGTCATCCAAAAAGGAATTTGTTTCAGAGGTGGAGCAAGTTATTATATTTTGATAAAAGACTGCAAATAACTTTTTTTTTGTGCTCATTAAGACTAGGAATGCGTGTTGAAGGTACACATAGCATTTTTAGGGCGATCTCCACGTAAAACTGATCGTGCAGACCAAACCGTAAGTCGTAGAGACTTGACACTTGAAGGAATGGTAGTATTCACACCATCTACAACGTGGCCAAGGCTCACCCCAATCGGCGGCCCTACAGTGAACTAAAGTACAAAATCACTCATAATTCCTAAACCGCCAGTCGCAGGTTTAAATATCCTATGTTGCATTTTTTGAAAAACCTACTTCTGCAAATTAGTTCTAGGTTTTTCACCCGATCGGAACCAAACCAGCGCAGAAAGATTCTCTGGAGAGTCAATATCAATAATTATCCAAAAAAAAGTTGAACTTTCGACTCACTGTCACAAAGGGATGCCAAAACGTTTAAAAGGGGCATGGACACTTTTAGTAAATGCCTATAACTCCTGACTGGAATGAGGTATCTTCGCTAAACTTATGTAAGAGCTCAATCTGAGGTCACCGAAAAGAGTTGTGGGGCTTTGGCACTTGGTGGCGCTATTAGAGGGGAAAAAACATTAATTTGGCTATAACTGTGCAAACATTTGTCCTATCAACATGAATGCACGGTCTTGGTCCAAAGTGCCACGAGTGTCAATAAGGACATTTGTGTATCTCAAAACACATGGCTGCCATTGGCCGACACCTGTCAGACAAGGTTAACGGAGGGCGATCGGAATGAAACTCGGTGGGCCTGTTTGACATACGGCCACAAAGTTCTGAGAGATATCTGAAAAAAATTGGCCACCCTGGGCTGATATTGTAGGTCACGCGGTTTTTCGCACATATGTGCGATATTCATATCATTTAATAGAACTCCTCATTCTGGACAGCTTTGCCTCTAGAACCAATGCTGTCAATCAAATCGTTTGTTAAATGATTGAGAAGATGTCAAAAACCTACTTTTGCGAACTAGTCCTAAGTTTTTCGCTCAGTCTGGAAATAAACACTGTTGTACAATTCTCTGGACTCTCTAGGTCAATAATGATTAAAAAATGTTGAAATTTTCCCTTTGGAAAACTATAACAGGACCGTTTAGAAAAGGGGCCTGTCAAAATGTACCCCAAATCCTATAGAGCCTAAAGAAAAACTCAAAACTTCACAAAACCTGCCGGCACCAATAGCCTTGTGGTTAGTGTGTCAACATGTAGCACAACTGTACTCATGGTGACCCAAGTTCGATTCCTGTCTCGAGGTCCTTTGTTGGTCCCACCCCACTCTCTGCACCCAAAACTTTCCTGTCTGCTCTCTACTGTCCTATCTAATAAAAAAAGCCATAAAAGCACCAAAATACATATATATATATATATATATGTATGTATCTATAAAACTTCATGAAACCTGGTGAGTACATGCAACAAGTTTTAAGATCAGAGCACAGTTTCTGTTAAAAAACCTCATATTTCTATGGCAGATTACCTGTATATGCCAAAACTGCTTTTTTTCAGTCACTGATTTAGGTGGTTACAGACCTGCTAAACAACTGCTAAAACAAGTCTTTTTTCATATTTTACCCGGTAATTGCTGCTGGCAGCTATATTTTATTTATGTTTTTGTTACAAATACTTTTCAGAATACTATTTATTTCTTTATGCATACATATTTTAATGAAACTGATGGTAAAAATACTGAGTGTACCTTTAAAAAATGAAAATTTTGTCATTAATTACTCATCCTCATGTTGTTCCAAACCCGTCAGACCTTTGTTCATCTTCAAAACACAAATTAAAATATTTTTAATAAAATCCGAGAGCTTTTTAACCCTGCGTAGACAGCAACGCAACTGATACATTCAAGGCCCGGAAAGATAGTGAGGACTATTTAAACCAGTCCATGTGACAGTGTTTGAATCATAATGTTATGAAGCGTCATGGTAGTCTTGTGAATGCACGTCAATGGCTGACACAAAAGAGAAGAAACTGTTGCATAAAGTTATAATTTTTTGTTTTCTTTGCATATTTTTATAGCTTCATAAAATCACTGTTGAACCACTGGTGTCACATGAACTATTTTAGCAATAGCCTTACTAACTTTCTGGGACTTGGGCGTGTCAGTTGTGTTGCTGTCTAAACAAGGTCAAAAAGTTCTCTGATTTCATCAGAAATATCTTAATTTGTGTTACGAAGATGAACGGTTTGGAACAACATGAGGGTGAGTAATTAATGACAGAATTTTCATTTTGGGCTGAACTATCCCTTTAAGAAAGTAAATAGGGTCAATTTCATGTTGACTTTAAGCGCTGTTCACAAAAAGACAAATGTTTGTGCAAAAGTGTGAACAGGCCGTAACACCTTATCAATATTAAACCACACTCAACAAACAAAACCATTTGCCCCATTTTAACTTACATACAGAGGAATTCTGTTGTTGTCCTGAATATGACACAGAGTAAAAAAAGCCCCATTTCTCACTTTATAAAGAATATCCCTTTCATAATGCTTTAAAATGTACTGTTGTGGGGCTTTATAAGACCTGTATGTGCACAGCATCCTCCTGTAGTTACAGTACGGACAGACAACTCGACTATCATTCCTTCTGAGGTTTCCCTGACTGAACGAACACACTCTCACGCAAAACACAAACGGAAACATGCAACTATACGCACACACAAACACACCTAGTCCCCCGCTTGTGTCTCTAGGTCAGGGAGTAATACATTGTCATCCTGGTCATTCCCTAGGGAACTTGTCTGTCTGTAATAGGCGCTGCCGAACGTCGGAAGCCTTAAGTTGCACAGAGAGCTTCTCTTGTAAAGAAGCCACAGTGATCCGATCACCACAGCAAACAGCACAATGGCCACCAACGCAGCTGCCGAGATCACACCTTGGTGCAGACCTAGAAAGAAAATGACAAAGTTGAGTTTCAGTACATGACGAAAGCTTTCAAGTACAGGTTTTATAAAAGATCTCCTATGTTGTAATGTTTTCTTATCAGTTTCCAGTCACTAAAGGCAAATTACGAAGCACTTTGTGTACACTCAGTTTTGAGGAACTGAGAAAGGATAGCATTGTGACAGAGCTGACAGAAGAGAAAAGAAATGTATAAAAATGTGTTACTTTTTCAGAAGTGTGATTCACCAGCACTAATATAACATTCAAAAAAATATTCTAACCTTTCAATGGCTCCACTTCTACCTCTTTGATGGCACCTGTGACGCAAAGCAAAGGATCTGAATAAAAATCTAAAAGCAACTAACCAAACGTCACCTCAGCCATGGTTATCCAAACCACAGAAGAAAGTAGGTCATATGACATTAGGGTGGGTAAATATTTGACCTTTACATCTTTGTGAACTATTCCTTTAACAGATACTTTGTTTTGCAATTTGTGAGTTGGAACACAAATGATACAGAAAATTTATAAAATGCAACAGTCATTTTCTGGTATTGTTATCAGAGGACTGGGAATGTACAGTGCTTCCGCTGGTGGTTTGTTGTCATGAGGTTAAAAATCATGGCTTTTACCTGTTGACGTTTTGCAGATGAAGCCCAGTCTGTCAGTGCAGTCGGCTAACTGCCACACAGCATCTGAAACCCGCATAGTCACACATGAATCAGCCCTCATGTCATTGGCATCTGGAGCTTTGGAGCGCCAGTTGGTGTAATGGAGCGGTGAGCCATCCAGTCGAGTCAAAGCGTCGGCTAAAATAAACAGTTTGGTTACTTGTCTAAAATACATAAGGACATTTTCATTTTTCATATAAACTTTTAAAGAATATACCAGAACCATAACATAAATTAAATAATAAATAGAAATAAAAAATAAATATGCATAGTATAAAGATAAAAAGAGAGATAGACAGATATAACATAGTATAAATAAAATAATAAATATAATATATAAAAGAGAGAGAGATACAGACAGATATATTTTATATATATATATAATTTTATATATTTATACATACATAATTTTATATCTCAGATAGAAGGACCTTATCATTTTTCAAATAAAACTTTAATTAAACATAATATAAATAAAATAATAAAAATACCATAACTGATGTAAATTAAATAATGTCAATAAAAAATCTAAATTCATATATATATATATATATATATATATGCACACACTTATAAGATAAGATAAATAGATAAAAAAGATAAATAATGTTTATATAAATTACTAAATTTAATTATATTTATTATTTATAAAAAATAAAGAATAAATAATTATTAAGCATACAATTAAATGTAAAATTAAATTAAATATAAAAAATAATATATAAATAATTTATATATAGACAGATACTATAAATATAATATAAAAATAAAATAAATAATATAAATAAAAATCTAAATTTATATATTACTAAATTTAATTATATTAATTATTACACAATAAAAATAATAATAATAAATATAAAATTAAATATAAATATAAATAAAATATATTATCATTTTTCATATAAAACTTTAAACATAATATAAATAAAATAATAAAAATACTATAAATTATATAAATAATTTACATAATATCAATAAAAAACCTAAATTCATATATATTTATATGAATGTGTGTATATATATATATATATATATATATGCACACACTTATAAGATAAATAGATAATAAAGATAATGTATATATAAATGACTAAATTTAATTATATTTATTATTTATAAGAAATAAAGAATAAATAATTATTAAAAATCAAATTAAATATAAAATTAAATATAAAACATAATGTATAAACAATTTATATATAGACAGACAGATAATATAAATATAATATAAAAATAATATAAATAATATAAATAAACATCTAAATTCATATATATATCAAATATACATTTGATATACATATCAAATACATTTATAAAAGGACAGCTAAATAATATTTGTAATAATTATTAATTATAAATATTAATAATTAAATATAAAATAAAAAATACTATAATTTTACATATTCATGCATACAAAATTTTATATCTCAGATAACTACATATCTAGATTGAGAAATATATGTATAGATACATAAAGACTAGGGGTGTGACGAGACACTTATTCCACGAGACAAGACGAGACACGAGTCTGGGTTCACGAGAACGAGACGAGACGAGATTTTTTTTTTACTTTTCTTACGAAATCCTCAATGATGAAATATATAGGGAAAATAGTATTTTATTCAACTGAGAAAGACAAAATGCAAAAAAATGTAGGTGCATTTTGAACTTTATGACATTAAACTTTATGCAGTAATAAACAACATTTAAACAAGAACTTCACGATTCTTGATAACTCGAGAATCCCAATTATTTTTAATAAATTGGAGATCACGAACCTCTCACGATTCTGGAGAAAAAACATTAAAAAAACTAAACAAAGTAACGTAATTTACTAGTGGTTCTGACAAACTGTTCATTGCTCCACTGACACTCGTGATGTGAAACAGTCCTAATAGACATAGCTAAATCGTTGTCATTCAGGAATAAGATCGTATGGGTGTTTGAATCAATATTTTCTCAATATCTTAAGGATGAATAGTGCAGCTCTAATGTAAACACTGCAAAATGTTTTGCGAGTATATTGTAACTAGATCTCACGAGATCTGACTGGTGATCTCATCCCTAATAAAGACATTTTAATTTTTCACATAAAACTTTAAATATAACAAATAAAATAATAAGAATACTAAAAATAATACAAATAATGTAAATAATAGAAATAAAAATTAAAACTCATATATATAATCTTTTTATTTATATAAATACACATAAATAGATAGATAAATAATGTACATATTAATAATTAAGTCTCAAATAAAATAAAAAATATATAAATAATTCACTCATCATTTTTATATCTTCTTTTCATTTATCACATAAAAGTTTCAGTTCAATATTCAATATTTAACATCACAGCTCTTACTGTCAGTGTCGTATAAGATTCCTAGCCACAAATTCTGAGGCCCCCGGTAATGAGGCGACATCTCTTTAAGGAAGAACCGGCTCTCCTCATCATCTTGAACTGTCATAACATCTGAATAATTTCCTGAAAAAAGGAAAAAAATCTTGCTAAGCTATGCAAATACATCCAAAGCTAATCAAAGCCACCACTAGGTGGAGCGCTTGTTCCAAACAAATTTAAAATGCCTACCCTTCTTTTTACAGTGGTTTCTAGCTTCCTCCAAGGTCATCTTCAATATAACTGATTCAAAATAATAGCAGCTTCCACGAAACTTCACCCAGGTCTCAGGACAAACCACTTCATAGGAGAAAGCAATGCTTTCTGTGGGAGGACAAACAACAATACTAGTCGGTTTTCAACAATGTACAATTGATCAAAGACAGAAAGCAAAAGACTCACTCGGAGGAGGTATGTAGCATATCGCTCCAGATAACAGCATGTCACATTCAACATCTTTCCACCGTCCGTTAACATCCATGGACACACAGCCTCCATCTCCCATGGGCCCCTCTGGGTAATAATTAGACACTTCCCAGTAAGTGAAGGAAACCTCACTCCCATCAGACCACTGGTAAGAGATACCATCCTGTGAAGGTAGAGGGCGCTCTTGTTTAATACACAAATGTAACACATCAAAATACATCAGAGTGTGATTTTAAAGACGCCTTACATCTGTGCTGTACAAGCCGATCCAGTGTGGAGCTTCAAGCCTTTTGACCAGCACAGTGAGATAGGCCTGATGAAACGGGTCTGTGATGCTCACAAGTGACGCCCCCTTCTCCAAACATGCTTTCTGGGCCTGGTACCAGCTCAGGTTGCCATGGATGATACGGTAACTGTGGTTCTTATATTCAGATGAGTCCAGAGAGGAAGCAGTATAATAGGATTGTGTAGGACGCTTGGTGATGTCTGAGATAAAAGTAGTCGATCACAGACGTTAAAGACTGATGAAAGAAACAGTTCACGCAAAAATGAATCCAAGATGTAGAAGAATTTGTTTCTTCATTGGAACAGATTTAGAGGAATTTAGCATTACATCACTTGCTCACCAATGGATCCCCTGTAGTGAATGGGTGCCGTCAAAATGAGAGTCTAAACATCACAATAATCCACAAGTAATCCACACCACTCCAGTCCATCAGTTAACATCTTGCAAAGTGAAAAACTGCATGTTTGTAAGAAACAAATCCATTATTGCAATGTTTTTAACTTCAAACTGCCATTTCTGGCTAAAATATGTGGATTTTGATGCGACTTTCTCACATGGAGGCAGTGGTGTATACAGTATCTGAAAGCCAACGTTTCCCCTACCATTATATTAGGGTTAGGGTTAGGGTTAGGGTTAGGGTCTCTACATGGACGCGCGTCTATAATTTCTCCTCCGCAAAACATGGACGGGATCGCGAGTCCATTCATAAAAACGGAATTTACTCTACAGCGCGGAATGTTTTGTTTACCACATAAATACTGAAACACACGTGACGCTCGCGGTGATTTCAGCCTCTGGGTCTCACTATGACTACATAAACTTAAGCTGTGAGAGTCACTGCATGTGAATTTTACCTTTTCATTTGAGAAAACTAGCATCATATCATACTGTATACAAACAGAAACTAAAGGACAACCCATCAAAATAAAAGTACAGTTTAACATGTAACAGATTATATAAGTCTTGTATTACTTTTGTACAGTAAAATGTAGGTCTTTATATATTCCTATTTCTGCCCAATTTAAATAAAACATTTTAATGATAAAAAATAAATATTACTACAAACCACTTAATTGTAGAAAAAACTACAATTATTATTAAAAGTTTTTAAACTGAATATTCACACAATTTTTCTTCCATGTATTAATTTTAACAGTAAACCTCTGTTTGTTTGGCAAAAAAAATAAAAGGGTTTGATTAAGAAAAATGTCTAATGCCTTCATTTGATTATAAGAAAAATGAAAACAGGAATTTCTGGGGGTAAAAGGAAAAGATTGTAGGGCCCTATTGTTTAAAATGTTGAAATTGAAAATTTTGGGGACTTCTTTTTTCACTGAAATAAATGTTTTCATTATTACACAGAGAGTACAGTACAGAACAAAAAGTACCGTTGGTACCAAGCCCCCGAAAAAAGCTGTAAACTTAGGGGAAACACTTCATACTTAAGTAAAAGTACAGATATCTTACCAGAAAATGACTTTGGTAGAAGTTGAAGTCACCGTTTAGAATCTTACTTGAGTGAAACTCTTAAAGTATGTGATACTTATTGTACTTAAGTACAAAAAGCATTTTTTAATCTTTAACGTATCTAAGTATTGAAAGTAAAAGTGCAAGTAAATGCAAAATGGAAAAGAAGCTAATAAATATATATATATATAAAATGTTCATACACAGCTTGAGTAGCAAAACTGTGTTCAATTTTAACTCTTTCTTCCATGTTGTATTTTTGGATAAGTATAAGAAGCACTTCAACTGGTACTTAGTATCTTTTATTCCAACATAAGAAAATATTTAGACATTATAGCATTTAGATGTATTTACACAGTTTAATTTATCTCAGAGGAGGCATTTAAACTGCAGTTACAGATGCATAAATAGGCCTAATGTTTTGTTTTTAACATAAAACGCTGAATACAAATACTTGAAATAATTTAAGACATTAAAAAACAGTCAAAATGTAAAATTAAAACCGCCAGTCGGTGGCAGTAAGTGACCGTTAATGAGTGAGTCATCGAGATTTAACCGATTCATTCAAACGGCTGATTCATTCAGGAACAAAGCATTTGACTGTGTTAATGAGTGAATCACTGGATCATTTTTATCAACCGATTCGTTCAAAAAGCTGATTCATTCAATAAGTCAACAGCATCCATTGCTCAGAGATGCAAAACAGTGTTGTGATCTTTGTTTGGAACTATTTTCGTTGGCAAAATAGAGCATAAACAAGCAATATTATCTTTACAACGTAAGTCACATAATGCTTTACTGAACTTGTATAAAATGATTATTAAATGTGTTATATGCTAATATCTGTACTTATATTATCTACATTACCTAATATCTGTAAAACGGTACTCAGTTAACTATATTAAATTATATAAATATAAAAGGCATACAGAAGCATTTCTGCCGTCTACAATTTAAAAAGCCTGGAATTTTGAGCTTTAATAAATTAACATGCCTGTACTCTGTGTGTGATTTGGTGATATAGCCTACTTTATAATGTCAGATCGCACATCATTATAACAACACTTACCATATTATCGCAGAATACTGTATATCACACACCTCAGATTCGACTTGAGTGAAAAATAAATCATCTGCGCTTGTGTGCACACTTGTTCGCACATGAGCAGTTTTTAGGAGTCTAACTTGCAAGCGCCAGAACACTGATTCGTCAAACCTGCTTTCCTGCAGTCCGTGTTTTTCTGACTTCTGACTATTTTGTAGTGAGTAATGAATATGCTTCGGGGAACTGTATCGGAGTAAAAGTACACATTAGTAAAAGTACTTGTATATGTACGGAGTAAAAGTACATATACAAGTACTGTAACGAAGTACATTACACCACTGCATGGAGGAAGCGTTACTATGGATTACAGACACTTATTTTGGCCAGAACCAATGGTTTTGAAATTAAAGTGGCTTAATGATGGATTTGTTTCTTAAAAATACACAGCTTTTCGCTTTACAAGACATTAATTGACAGACTAGAGCTGTGTGGATTACTTGTGGATTATAGTGATGTTTTTATCAGTCATTTGGACTCTCATTCTGACAACACCCATTCAGAATCTGTTGGTGAGCAAGTGATGTAATGCTAAATTTCTCCAAAACTGTTCTGGTGAAGAAACAAACTCATCTACATCTTAACTAAGTGAGTGATAGGTGATGGCGAAGACAATATAAACATAAAAATAAGAGGAAATGTGTATCTGCAATTAAATATTGGTCATTGCCAATGAATTAAAAACATCTCCAACACTGTTAAATTGATTTTACCTTGCGGCTTCTGGCACACAAAGCCGTAGACATTCTCAGTACAGATGTCATCTTGCCATAGCCCTGTCACACGAAAGTTGTGACTGTTTGACAGGTAAGTACAGTGAGGTTCCTCAGGAGATCTATAATTAGTCATCTGCAGACACACACACACACACACACACACACACAAAACATTTAAAGGGGACATCAGATGCAAAATTTAATTTTACATGGTGGGTTTGCATATAAATGTGTCTTAGCAGTGTGTGGACACAACCATCCTGCAATGATAAAAATCCATTCAGTCCTTTTTTTAAATCTGCAAAAAACCTAAACAGTCTCACTTATCAAGCGTTTTGATTTTCTGAGCAGTATGATGTCATACTGCTCAGGCCCTGCCCACAACCACTAATGGACCGTCCCATATTAGCATATTTCCCGCTCAGCCGAAGCTACTCAGCTGTAGCGACAGTAATGTCTCATTAACAATGCTGGTGCTGTAGTTGGATGTAAAAGTGAACATAATAGTCTTCATTTTCTCCTGACAATGCGCCACTGAATACAGAGAGGGGTGGGGTGAGCAGTAGATCATTATCATTTAAAGAGACATGCACCAAAACAACTCACTGTGAACAGATCTGTTTTTGACAAGGTAAAAGGGTGTTGTTTTACACGACCATTGAGAAATTTTAACCAAAGTATTTTGCAGACATTTCATGAAGACCCTAAACAATCATACCAACTTGTGGAAAATGGGCAACCAATGTCTCCTTTAAAAACCGTGCTGAAATCAAACTACATTTCAAATATATTAAATCCTGAATCTTTATACCTCCCAGTTATTATAGCTGACTGGCTTCCCGTTGCTCCATTTGGGCGAAAAGCGACCCCGTGCACCAATCCAAACCCCGGCTGACCAGCCACGAAGCAGCATGACGATGTAGGCTTCAATCAAAACATTAAAACCAAAAAATGTTAATACAAAACAACATCGGAAACTCTAATATATTGAAGATGTGATCTTTACCTTGTTCAATTTCATCCTCTATGGACACCAGGGTTCCCTGATAGGATGAGCAGGTGGATTGAGCCTCCTGCCAGGTCTTCCCATTTTCCGGACGGGTTGGGAGATACAGAAACAGACACTGGCAACCAATCACAAACAAGTAATTCTCAATGACAGAATAAAACACAAGAACCTAAATTTAAAAAAGGCTGAAGCAAATGAATAAAAACATACTCTATGTAATAATTCTGATGTGATATTCATGTGAATTTATCATTTATTTAATTGTGATTTATTAATGAAAAAAGGCATGAGCCTAAAATATTAGCAGTTAATTGTTCAAATGTTTTTACAGAAAAACCGCTGTGAAAAAAGTCCAGTGCCTTTTCTGCTTTATATTTTTTGTCATGATTAATGAAAGAAATAACTGAATTCTGTTACGTAATATGGCTGCAAAACATGTTATTTAAACAAAAATATACAATACTTCAAATGATCTCAAAACAAAGAAACATAAATGAATAAATAAACCTTGCGTCCGTAGTAGAACCAGTTTTCTGGGCAGCTGCCGACATAGTGAGGCTCGCGTCGGTCCTCCACTAAAGACACTGTTCTGCGCTTGCACACGTAACCATGTTGCTCTTTACAGTTTCCTGTGGACCACTGACCTGCACAACATTGTTAATGAGCAGTGTTTGAGCATATCAGATAATGGTACTCGTGTATGTTTAAGTGATAGTGTGTACATGTATAGTTTACCGGATTGAGACGACATCTGGATGCAGTTTTGGCCAGGCTTCCGGTAAAATCGACCATTTTCCCAGTTCTCATAATCCAAAGCCGATCCATCAGTCCAACTGCAGAAAGTACATACAAGTCCTAAATCTTTTGCTTTTTATATATAACTATACTAATGAGTAAATAAATGAAAAGTCTTTTTTTGGTATGTAATAATATTGTAAAAGACATGGTAGGCACCTGAAACCATTGTGACCACTGTTAGCAGACAAACCAATCCACCAATATTCAGAGTCCTAAAACAAAGACACAAATAAACATGCCCTTTTTATATAAATACATGTAAATATTATATTCTCCCATATGTATTTATATGTATACACACCAGTGTTGAGGCTAATGCATTACAAGTAATGCAAATTACGTAATCAGATTTTTGTCATGTAACTAGTATGATGCATTACTTTTAAATTTACAAGAAAATATCTGAGTTATTTTTCAAATAAGTAATGCAAGTTACTATGTTTTCCAATTTATTGACTGACAACTTTCCTGTCCCCATGTTGAGAGAAATCAGGAGTAAATGCAGAGGCGTTGTGTGCGCTTTGTAATCATGATGCTTACTGTAGCTCTAGACTAAATGTGACTAAAATTACTTGCACAAAAACAGTAGTATTTCTCAAAATGATAAAAATTGTGAAAAACAACTCAGAATATGGCATAAACCTGCAATAATTAAAGAATTAACATAAATATTCAAGTTGAAATATCAACTATATATGCTGCTGTCCTATAATGACCCAGTTCAACCATACTAATAAGCAAAAATTACTTTAGATAAACTAACATTTGTGTTTCTTTTTTTTAATCGCTGAAGAGTGTTAACCTTTCTTAATATATGTAACATATAAGCCTTTACAGACATGGAATTACATTTCCTTCAGCCAGAGGCTGATTCTTTTTACTTTTGGTGTGAAAGGGCTTTTACACTTGCCAAAAGTAGTACTTTTTATATTAAAAACGAAGAAACAAGCCCTGCCCAGATTTAAAAAGTAACGTAAAAGTAATGTAACATATTACTTTCCATAAAAAAGTAACTAAGCAACATAATTAGTTACTTTTTAGGGATAATGCAAAATTGTAATGTATTACTTTTAAAAATAACTTCGCCCAACACTGATACAAACACAAAATATTGAAATATGTAGGATCCATAAGATGGTCTCTTATGCTCACCAAGCCTGCATTTGTTTAATCAAACATACATTAATATTACTATTATTAATATTATTATTAATAATAATATCACAGTTTAAAACAATAATTTTCGTATTTAATATAATTTAAATGGCAATATATACCAGTTTATACACACCAGCTATGAAAGGATTAGTTTACTCCTGAATTAAAATTTCCTGAAAATGTACTCACCCCCAGATCATCCAAGATGTTTATGTTTTTCTTTCTTCAGTCAAAAAGAAATTAATGTTTTTAAGGAAAACATCCCAGGTTTTTTCTCCATATAGTGGACTTCACTGGGGATCAACAGGTTGAAGGCATAGATTGTAAAAAATATGGACGTAGTGTCTGTGACATCACCCATTTTTGAAGCTCTTAGTGGGCGGGAGTCGGTCGTCGCCATCTTGGAATCGCATCACTGCACGTCACTCCCGGATAATCGAAAATGGGCAAAGAGGCGGGACGTGGGTGGAGCTGGTTGCTGAAACCATGCCTGTCTAGTGCGACGGTGGTGACAGCAGCGGCAATCCACCTGTCACTCAAGTGGCCACGCCCTAAATTATGCAGAACTTTAAGGCTTTTAAGGCTAATTTAAACAGATGGGTTATAAAAAAAATTCACCCCCCTCTCAGTTGACATGAAGGGCAAAATTAGCTATATAGACCAAAACCATTTTTTGTACTAGGCTGTAAACATATTTTTTTCTGCTGTAAATTTAGTTATTTTAACATGGGGAGTCTATGGGATTGACTCCCTTTTGGAGCCAGGCTCTAGTGGCCAGTCGATGAATTGCAGTTTAAGTCACTTCCGTGTTGGTTTCAATAGAGAGAGCGGGAGGTTACTGCTTGGTTGAAGGTCCAGATTGCAGTTTCAGTGAAGCTTCAAAGGGCTCGACACGATCCTAGCCGAGGAATAAGGATTTTATCTAATGAAATGATATGTCATTTTTTAAGCCACTTTTTAGCCACAAATGCTTGTCGAGCTCTGCAATGCACATCCGCAACTTCACGCATTACGTTTGTCTGTGTACTTCGGTTCAAAAGGCAGGGTATGGCGAAAAACTCCATCTTATATATAACTTCAAAATCGTCTGACATTGTTGTTTTACCTTTTTTGTAAAGGGTGTTTGATTTTATTTGCACGTTTGATTTGTAACCACTTGGTTGGTACCTTCACTTACAGTACATCACGCGTGACCTTTCCAACATGACTACGTAATGTGTGAAGTTGAGTTAGTGCAGGACGAATACATTATTTTTTTAGAAAGTGACTGATCATTTTGCTAGATAAGACCCTTATTCCTAGGCTGAGATCGTTTGGAGCCCTTTGAAGCTGCACTGAAACTGCAATTTGGACCTTCAACCTATTGGCTCCCATTGAGGTCCACTATATGGAGAAAAAACCTGGAATATTTTCCTTAAAAACCTTAATTTGTTTTTGACTGAAGAAATAAAGACATGAACATATTGGATGACATGGGGTGAGTATATTATCAGGAAATTTTAATTCGGGTGTGAACTAATGCTTAATATTTTTGTAGAACATTTTGTAAACATTTTTGTCAGGATTCTTTCATGGATAGAAAGTTCAATTACAGAATTATTAACTTTTTTAATATTACACATTTCTTTATTGCCATGCATCTCTTTACTGTAATGCAACCTTGCCAAATAAAAGTATTTATTTGTTTAAAAGAAACAGAAGTATACATAAATAAATAAATGAATGTCAAACCTTAATGCGTTCTCTGATAAAGTCCAGTTCCTCGCTAGAGTGAACAGAGAGCAGATCAGCGCCCATCATTTTACAGGCGAAGGAGACAGACTCCCAGGGAAATGGCTTACTGACAAAGTAATATTCAGCTCCATGGAAAAACACCCACGGCTCATGTTCTGCAGCATAAACACAAACAAGTGTCATCAACATTATCAGTGAAGATAAGCCTCTATAGCATTTAACTGTATTATACTTACGGTCGCTGTACCAGTATGGCTTAACCAACTCCACACCTGAGGAAACCGAAAATCATTTCAACACATGTTGTTGTTTTGTCTCAACAAATGTACTCAAACAATTCATAGAACATAACTACATCCAACAAAATACAGAACAATTAAATAAAAATGTCACTTGAAACCAGTGAAAATTTAAGGGAGAAGTTCACTTCCACAACAAAAATTTACAGATAATTTGCTCACCCCCTTGTCATCCGAGATGTCTTTCTTTCTTCAGTCATAAAGAAATTATGTTTCTTGAGGAAAACATTCCAGAATTTTTCTCCATATAATGGACTGCTATGGTCCCCCCAGGTTTGAACTTCCAAAATGCAGTTTAAATGCAGCTTCAAAGGGCTCAGGCCGAGGAAGAAGGGTCTTATCTAGTGAAACGATCAGTCATTTTTGAAACAAACTGACAATTAATGTAATCCGGGTCAATACAGTTAGGGTATGTCAAAAAACTCCCGTCTTGTTTTTTTCTTCAACATCAAAGCCGCCCTACATCGCTGTCTTACCTTTTTTTGTAAAGGGCGTTTGATCTTCTTTGCATGTTCACTTTGTAAACACTGGGTCGGTACTTCAGCAGCAATATAGGACGATTTTGAAGTTGGGGAAGAAAATGAGATCAGAGTTTTTCAACGTACCCGAACTGTATTGACCATATTGAACCGGAAAAAAACTGAGTTCACGGAGACTTAGACAAGATGAGTTTTTGAGGTTAAAAAGTATATAAATTGTCAGTTTGTTTTGAAAACGACCGATCATTTTGCTAGATAAGACCTTTATTCCTCGGCTGGGACGGTTTACAGTCATATAAAGCTGCATTTTGGAAGTTCAAACTCACGGGGACCACCAAAGTCCACTATATGGAGATAATTCCTGAATTTTTTAAAGAATTTTTAAGAAACATTTCTTTACGACTGAAGAAAGAAAGACATGAACGTCTTAGATGACAAGGGGGTGAGGAAATTATCTGTAAATTTTTGCTTTGGAAGTGAACTTCTCCTTTAAGAATGTCTAATCTGGTCTTGTCAGCAAGTTGATAATGCATTTTTCACACAAACCTCTAGGGACCTTGCATATCCATTCATATTTGGAGTCGCATGAGTGAGTCGTGAGAGTGTTTGTGAGGTCACTGTAAACAGCACACATGTGAGAGTCCACTTCATTCATATCCTCAATGAACGACGTCACCACCTGCAGGACGGCATCATTACAATTATTTAACAAGCTGATGAGCACGTTCTTCCGTGATTTTCTGTCTCTCTGTTTGACATGTAAATATATTCAAACACATCCAAATCACATGACTCCCAGCTTTTTTTTTTCCAGTTTCTTTTGTGAATTTTTACCGGTGTACCATCGGACCACTCCCAGGCTCCGTCGGACCGAGGGTTTCTCTTAGTAAAGCCCACCCAAAACCAGCGACCCTCTGTACTGAAAACAGACAAAAAAATAAAAGGAAGAAGAGAGAAAAATAAATAAATAAATTAAAAATACAATTCAGAATTGCAATGTTACATATAAGCCCACCTACATACACTACCATTTAAAACTCTGGGGTCAGCAAGATTTTTTTTTTTTAATAAATAATACTTTTATTAAGCAAGAATGCAGTAAGTTAAATGAGAAGTCCACTTCCAGAACAACAATTCACAAATAATTTACTCACCCCCTTGTCATCCAAGATGTTCATGTCTTTCTTTCTTTAGTCAATAAGAAATTATGTTTTTTAAAAATTCTTTAAAAAAATTCAGGAATTATCTCCATATATGACTTCAGTGGTGCCTGTGAGTTTGAACTTTCAAAATGCAGCTTGAAATGACTGTAAACGGTCCCAGCCGAGGAATAAAGGTCTTATCTAGCAAATTGATTGGTCATTTTCAAAAAAAAATTGACAGTTTCTATACTTTTTAACCTCAAACACTCATCTTGTCTAAGTCTGCGTGAACTCAGTTTTTTTCTGGTTCAATACAGTCTTTCTGTATTGTCTTGCTGTCTTCAGTCGTAAAGAAATTATAGTTTTTGAGGAAAACATTTCAGGACTTCATGGACTTCATTGGTGCCCCGAACTTGAACTTCCAAAATGTAGTTTAAATGCAGCTTCAAAGGGCTCTAAATGATCCCAGCCGAGGAAGAAGGGTCTTATCTAGCAAAACGATCTGTCATTTTTTTCGGAAAATAAAAATTTGTATACTTTTTAAGCACAAAAGCTTGTGTAGCACAGGCTCTGGGATGCGCGTTCACGACGCTACATACTATTGAATCACGTGGTCACGTGGAACGTAAGCGGAACTACAGACCCAGTGTTTACAAAGCGAACGCGCAAAGACTAAGAAAGTCCAAGTAAGTCAAACGCTGTTTACAAACAAAAAGGTACAACGATGTCGGACGATTCTGAAGTTGTAGGAGAAAATAAGATGAAGTTTTTCGCCATACTCTACCTTTTTGAGCCGGAGTACACAGACGATGAACTTAGACGTGATTCGTAGTAGTGATGGGAAGTTTGGATCATTTTACTGACTCGGACCTTTAAGTCCCGTTCAGCAAAATTTACCAATCTTTTTTCGAGTTGTTTTGTTCATTTTAGCAAAATATAATTAAAATGTTATGTGTTACTTCCCTAACACATCTACTGCTTACACAAATGTTGATCACACTACAAACAAGACAAAACTGTAATGCTATAAGAAACAGTTAATTCATAACAGTTAACAGATTAATTCATTGTTTACCTGGGTCTTTAGTCTATGATTAGCTCACCTCACCTCTTATCTGAGAAGTTTTCGGGTTCGAGTCGTTCATTCATCATGTGACAGCCCCATAAGATGAACGAACGACTCGAAAAACCAGAAGACTCGAAACAGGTGAACTAATTCCAGTACAGAACCTAATAGGATGTTGCACATGTGCGACTGAACGAATCACTTCCCAAGACGACTCATCACGAGTCGAGACGAGTCACATTAAAGATTTGTTCAAAATGAACGAATCGTTCAAGAACGACCCATCACTAATTCGAAGCATCGTGGACACGCATCCCAGAGCCTGTGCTACACAAGTTTTTGTGCTTAAAAAGTATACAAATTTTTATTTTTTGAAAAAAATTACAGATCGTTTCACTAGATAAGACCCTTCTTCCTCGGCTGGGATCGTTTAGAGCCCTTTGAAGCTGCATTTAAACTACATTTCGGATGTTCAAAATCGGGGCACCAATGAAGACCATTATATGGAGAAAAATCCTGAAATGCTTTCCTCAGAAAACATAATTTCTTTACAACTGAAGACAGAAAGACATGAACATCTTGGATGACAAGGGGGTGAGTAAATTATTTGTAAATTGTTGTTCTGGAAGTGGACTTCTCCTTTAATCGAAAGTGGCAGTAAAGACATTTATGTGTGTTACAAAAGTTACAAAATGTATCATGGTTTCCACAAAAAAATTTATAACATTGAATAAAATATATTCCGTTATTAGAAATTTTTCACGATATTAGTGTTTTACTGATTTTTGACCAAATAAATGCAGCCTTGGTGAGCATAAGTGACTTCTATCAAAAACAAAAAATGCTTACAGTCGCCAAACTTGTGAACAGTAGTGTATAATGCGCCAACTCTGTCGGGAAGACATGTAAACCAACCTTTGGAACATCTTGGAGAGGAGATTTTTGACAAAAACCTGATCTTCATAGTGATGGAAACTGGCCAGATCAGCACCCAAAGCCCGGCAGAAGAACTGAGCCTCAGTCCAGGTGCGATGCATCAGGATCTTCTCAATGTGATACACCTAAACAACAAACAGAACATGATCCAACAGACATGAACAACTGGAACATACCAAATAATAATTCATCATTGAGTATTACATGATTATATACTCTCTGTATTACCTTGTAACAGTGAGACAGGCCTTTGCGGCTCTCCCATCCTGTCGGACACGGTGCATTCAGATCTATGTGTGGCGAAGGCATCAGGGTGTCATGGGTACCTCTCACTTCCTGTTTGCACACAGCCAGGGCCTTAAAGGTGTGACAATTTTTCACCTCCCAGTGACCCAGAGCCCGACCTCCAGACATCACCACACACCCTCCTCCAATCACTGCAGACACAGGAAGAAAGATGGTCAATTAAATTAAGAGCTTGGAGTAATTAATGCTAGAATTTTCATTTGTTGAAGACTTACCTGGCTGGTGTCGGTTCCAGTTGGTGTAGGTGAGGGCTGCCGACGAGCCGTTCTGGGTCAGCCAGTGGTACTCGCCGGTTTTGTTCCGGTCCTGCAAAGCTGTCCAGTAGGATCGGGACTCAGAATCTCCCATTTCACTGATCAGGCTGTTTAGAAAGGCCTGCTCAAACCTGCCGAAGAGAAACCACACACTCCGATTGTGATCTATGTGTCTGCCTCTTTCATGTTGTAACGTTTTAATTATCCCTGTATAGTAAGCATTTCCTGACTGCTTATTTGAGGCTAACCCTATGAAACATGTTTCCTGGTTATTCCAGGTTGGCTAATGCTACTTTCAAGTCCTCCTGGGAAGGTCCATCGGATACATACTACATACCCTTTGAAAGTAAAGTTATCTCTGTTTGTAATTAATTTCTTTTTTTGAAATTTCTTGTCTTTCTGTTAACTCTATTCAAAGAATTCTGAAAATAGGTATCATAGTTTCTACTAAAACATTAAGCAACACAACTGTTTTCAGCATTGATAATAATAAATATTTAATTAGCAGCAAATCAACATATCAGTATGATTTCTTAAGGATCATGTGACACTGAAGACAGGAGTAATGATATAAAAATTCAGATTTGCATCACAGAAATAAATTACTTTTTAAATTATATTTAAATAGAAATCAGTTTTTTAAAATTGTAATAATATTTCACAATATTAGTTTTTACTGTATTTGTAATAAAATAAATGCAGTCTAAGTAAGCATAGGAAATGTCTTAGTTTTGAACGGTAGTGTAAGTTGTAAATACAATGTGCAAGTTCAAGTACTTTTTTTAGATTATAATACACTAGGTAATTTCATACTTAATGATTTATTGTTTAGTTACCATACTATTGCATTCAATTACCAAACTAGTAACAGATGATTAACTGATGTTTGGCTTTTTTTTTTTAAACCTGCATGTAGCCTCATATGCTTAATTAAACTACCAGTCAAAGGTTTTTGAACAGTAAGTTTTTTAGAAGTCTCTTCTGTTCACCAAGCTTGCATTTATTTGATTCAAAGTACAGCAAAAACAGAAAAAAGTAAAAAAATATAAAAATATATATAATAATAATAATTATCTTTTTAAAATAACTGTTTTCTATTTGAATATCTTTTAAAATGTAATTTATTTCTGTGATTTCATATTATCATAATTTTTATCATCATTACTTCAGTCTTCTGTGTCACATGATCTTTCAGAAATCATTCTAATATGCTGATTTGCTGCTCAGAAAACATTTATTATTATTATTATTATTATTATTAACATTAAGATGATTTTTTCAGGTTTTTTTTAGATCAGAAGAACAGCATTTATCTGGAATAGAAATCTTTTATAACATTAAAAGATTTCTATTCCAAAAAAATTCTATTCCTGTTCTATTCTAACTCCAAGCTTTTTCAGATAAATTCTTTGGATATTGCTATTAATCAAAGAATCCTGAAAAAATGTACTCAACTGTATTAAATATCGATAATAATAATGATAATAACAAAATGTTTGTTGAACAGCAAATCAGCATATTAAAATGATTTCTGAAGGATCATGTAACACTAAAGACTGGAGTAATGATGCTGAAAATTTTGCTTTGATCACAGGAATAAATTACATTTTAAAATACATTCAAATAGAAAGCAGTTATTTTAAATAGTAAAAATATTTTTAAAATTGACTGTTTTGCTGTACTTTGGATCAAATAAATGTAGTCTTGTTGAGCAGAAGAAAATCTTACTGTTCAAAAACTTTAGACTGGTAGTGTATATACTGTTTATATGTATAACAATAACAATATCCTATCATATGTAATATATTTTTAATATTATTCTGGCAAACTTTATATCTATCCTTCGCCAACAAAATGCACAAAAACTAAATTGTCAACATTCACTGCTTTCTCTGATCAATACGGACTAAATTCCGTCCTGGCATTTTTGACATACCTGCTTTCTACAGTAACAAGAGGAGATCTGCAGTAATATCCTTTCACTGCATCCTCAAACGTCTGCTCCTGATCTGTGATTTTATAACACCAGTTGCCTTTCCTTCTCCAGCCCTGCATATACACACAACACAAAATATAGCTGAACAGATGCTGCAAGGCTTTGACTGACATACAAATGCACTATTATTAAAAAGACTTGAAAGAACACACCATGCTGAAATAGATATACCAGCTTTTTCTTAAAAACTCAGATTGTTATGATTTGTATTGTGCAGTATAGGTTTTATATGTCATATGTAGTTATGTAGGAAGTAGTAATTAATGCCTTGTATCATATCTCTATAAAATAGTAATATACTTTTCAGGATTTTTGTATTTATTTATTTTTCATTATTTGAAATGTGCAGACATTTATAATATTCCAAAGTCATATTTGCATTTCCACTGAATCAGAGCGGTATGTAAGCCCGAGTTTATTTGTATTCCACATTTTCCACAAGCTGGTAGTTTCAGATTTGCTTAAATAAATCAGTTTAGACTTTGCATTCATCATGAATGTTGTTTATGTTTGTTTAAATGTTGTTATGTATTTATATTTGTTTAAAACCTCTATTTTTCATTCACAAAGGATTTGTTGTGAAGTACGGGCAACTAAAATACATGTTTAAAGCGTTTATAATGTTTGTAAACATTTAATTTGATTTAATATTCATTTGTATTTACATTATTTCTGAATGTAATAACAAATGGAACTTATTTTTGTTGTTTTTTTCTCAAAAACTCAAAAACGCAGTTATAGTCATAGTCATGATTTCTGAAAAATACTGTTTATTTAATACAACTCTTAGTATAAATAGTGCACCATTCATTGTATAAGCAGGCAATCTTGGATGCAGCATTAGCTGTAATTCTCTAGTGGCATCTGGCTGTGTTTTTACACCTGCCCTCAATTAACCCTGAGTTCAGTGGCCTCAATTTAGTGTCCTTCACATAACCTTAACCAGACTAAAACATGCATTTTAACAGCTACAAACTGATACAACCGGTTAGCTCATGCTCAACAATTTTAGTCAAGATCAAGATTTGGGTTAAAACTAATATTAAAGGGAAAGTGTATATATATTGAAAGTCTTCCCCATTTGACACACTTTTGCCTTTAAGCAGAATATAAAACCATTTCAGTAGACAGTAAACGGTTGTTCTTTGCAAGCTGAGTAAGTGTGAATGTGACACATGCATGAGCGTGCACCACCACGTCCGCATCTCTGAAAAATGCCTCTGTTTAGTCACATTCGCCCTTCTTTCAGCCGTCATGTTTCATAGGCAGTAAAAGCAGACATAGAGCGACAGAACAGATCTGAATCAGTTCACTGTTCTCTGTGACCTGCTCTCACCCTCGCTGACGGCCGCTCCATTCTCCAGATACATGGCCTGTCTGCCCTCCTCACCCCACACAAAGCCCATCTCAAGCACATCCAGTCAGAAATGCAGGAACAGTTGGAATGAAAGTGGCAGTAATGAGACGGGAAAAAGCAGTTTGATATTGGCGTTTTTTCCCTTTTCTGACCTCCACTGAATCATTGCATTTTATTCATGTTTCTCCCTCAATGTATTTTGAATGACATGCAGTGGGGAACTTTTGTTTTTTTGTTCTTGTTGTGCTTTTATTTTGAAATGCGAACTTCAGTCATATTATTACGGTAGTGTATACTTTATCTACACAATACCAGCAGGTCACTTTATCAATTATTAATGCATAACAAAACAGGAAAAAATCTGCAGATAATGCTGGACAAACTACTCCAAAATGTAGCTACTGTAGTTAGGTTTCTATTAGCTAAGCTGATAAAAAGTAAATATTCCACTTTATCCATCACTTATAATTTTTTATAAAGTAAACTAAATTATTTGAATGATTCAGAGTGAATCTACCCAGTTGAGATTATTTGTGCTAACCTATATAAATCAATGAAAAGTACTGACTCCAAAGAATGATTAATTTGTGAATTGACATTAGTTTTATTTTAGTATCATTTATATACCATGGTATGGAAGCTTGTTTCTGCCACTGAATAAAAAAAAATTATAAAAGGCGACTTTTTATCTCACAATTCTGACTTTTTGTCTCAGAATTGTAAAATATAAACTCACAATTATTATCACAGTTATGAAGTCAGAATTGTGAGATATAAACTTGCAGCTCTGAGAAATGAAGTCAGAACTGCATTGATATAAATTGATTTATAAAATCAGAACTGAGAGATTTAAACTTGCAAATCAGCTTTTTTCTCAGAATTGTGTGACATAAACTTGCAATTGTAGGTTATAAACTCAATTAAATAAACTCGGAATTGCTGGATATAAACTTACAATTCCAACTTTTTTTCTCAGAATTACGAGTTTATATCTCACATGTCTGACTTTATAACACGCAATTGCAAGTTATTAATTAGAATTACATACAGAAAAACATACAGTATCAGTCTTTTTTCCCCCTCAAAACTTGACTTTATAACTCACAATTGCTAGTTTGTATCTCACAATTATAAGAAAAAAAGTCAGAATTGAGAGATATAAACTCGCAAAGTTGCAAGATATAAACTTTTTTAAGAATTGAATTGTGAGTTTATATCATGCAATTCTGACTTTATAACTCTCAATTGCAAGTTTATATCTCATAATTTTAAGAAACAAGTCAGAATTGTGAGTTTATATCACAAAATTCTGACTTTATTTATATCTCACAATTCTGAGAAAAAAAATCAGAACTGTGGGATAAAGAGTTGCAATAACCTTTTTTTATTTTTCATTCAGTGGCAGAAACGGACTTCCATTAATATTTTAAAATATTTTTATCTATTTATTATTATTATTATTTTTAATTAGTTCTATTTTTATAATTTGTTTTTGAGTTTATTATTAAATATAGCTTTTCAGTTTTTATCTGAGTAATTTTAGTCATTCAACATTTCAAGTTTTTCAAATAACATATTTTATTTCAGCTTTATTTCAAATACCATAAATGTTTTTACTGTGTTGGGTGTAACAAATTACTAAGTAATTAGCTACTGTAATTTAATTACTTTTCTGTTGAAAAAGTAAAGCAAAGGTAATTTAATTTAATTACAGTTACATCTTATGTATTTGAACTTAATACTGTGTATAGACTAGAACATTTATATACAATACAATAGTGGATTTAACATCAAAATTTAAAGTCTAACCTTAAAATGCATGCTTTTATGCTCCCTTCTCACTTTAAATACTTGAGTCAACAAGAATATTGGTAACACTTTACTGTCCAATTCTCACTATTAAATAGTTGGTTATTAGCATTAATATTACTGGGATACTGGCTGTTTATTATTACTTAAAAAGCACATATTAATTATTCTAAATCCTTATGCTAAATCCTTAATCCTACCCAATTCTTAAATTTAACTACTACTTTACTAAGTATTAATAAGCAGTAATTAGGAGTATTTTGAGGCAGAAGTAATAGTTAAAACATTTCAGGATTTCTCTCCATATAATGGACTTGAATAGTGCCCCCGAGTTTGAACTTCCAAAATGCAGTTTAAATGCAGCTTTAAAGGGCTCTAAACAATCCCAGCCGAGGAAGAAGGGTCTTATCTAGCAAAATTTATATACTTTTTAACCTCAAATGCCCGTCTGTCTAGCACTGCGTGAACTCTGTGTATTCCGGTTCATAAGAGTTAGGGAAGGTCTAAAAACTCCCATCTCATTTTCTTCTCCAACTTCAAAATCGTCCTACATCACTGTTTTACCTTTTTTTCGTAAAGGGTGTTTGATCTTTGATATTCACTCTGTAAACACTGGGTCGGTTCCTTTGCAGCGATGTTGAAATTTGAGGAGAAAATGAGTTGGGAGATTTTCGACATACCCTAACTGTCATGAACTGGAATACACAGAGTTCAGGCAGAGCTAGACAAAATGAGCATTTGAGGTTAAAAAGTATACAAACTTATACAAAAAGTACACAAAATTTTAGAAAATAACCAATTGTTTCGCTAGATAAGACCCTTCTTTCTTGGCTGGGATCGTTTAGAGCCCTTTGAAGCTGCATTTAAACTGCATTTTGGAAGTTCAAACTCTCAGGCACCATAGAAGTCCACTATATGGAGAGAAATCCTAAAATATTTTCCTCAAAAAACACATTTTTTTTTACGACTGAAGAAAGAAAGCCATAAACATCTCTGTAAATTTTTGTTCTGGAAGTGAGCTTCTCCTTTAAAGCAGGGGGTAATTTGCGCTGCTCTTGATAGATTGCGCTGGTCATTATAGAAATGATCTGGTTGCGTCTGTGTTCTTTAATGTGCGCATTGTCAGTAAATCACATGCAGAATTGTGCTCTAGCACTAATTTGCCCCGTTTAGTAAATCTTGCCCTATGTCTGGTAAAGTACGCTCTCACCTCTGGACATCCTTCGTCCCATTCTCCAGTAGGATGCTGGGGAACAAGACCTGACACCTTGCAAATTGCTGCATGCTGCTCTTCACAGTCCTCAAACTGCCATCGGCCTTCCTAAAACACACACACAATGAGTCTTTTATCAAGTATGGAAAAAGTTCAAAAAAGGTCAGATTGGTCATGTGACCTGGTGGATGCCTAGACCGCTGTGGTTTACTGCTGTGACTAACTGGTGGCTGTGATTACCTAGGATAAAGCTTTCATGCAGTGACTGCCTCTGAAATCAGATCTTGCCATTTTTAACTTGCACACAGCTGCTGTCTTTCTGACCACATACTGTATGCTTGGTTTATGACTAATCTGATCTCCGGCCTCTGATCTCACCTTCCTATCGGCTGTAACACAGATTCGTTTGTCGTCTTGGCGATGGGAAGGCTCCTGGGAGTACCAGGATGTGAACGTGACAGGAGTGCCATCTGACCACTGGACTGTTGAAAGTTTGGCCTCCTTATGCAAGCCGATCCACACCTTAGAATTGGATCCTGACACAACCAACATATTGTTATCACTGTAACTTCAATCAATGACACTATAAAGTAAAGAATATTTCATTTCACTTCAGTATTAAATCCAGCCAACCATTGGAGAGCAGTTTTAGCAGCAGTTCCTGTTGGGAGAGGGAGTGGACGCTGACCAGTTCTGCCCTAAAAGCTCTGCATGCACTGGAAGAGCTGTCCCAGCTCGACTTCTTCTCCAGGTACCGGTAACAAAACCCATTGTGGTCCAACCAACCATTAGGACAAATTGTCTCCCTGTACTGCCAGTTACCTTGTAGACAAATAGACAGAGAGAAGATTTAAAATATATTCAAAAACAGATAATACAGCACAGATTACTGTTTAAAGGTTTGTGGCTAAGATGGGCACTTCCAGGATCCCTCAAATCTTATCATAAAACCTGGAAACCTTTCTTAGATTACATTAAAGATTTACTTTGTTCTCCTGATGCTAGCGCTGATATGCTATAACAAAATCCTAATGGCGCCTAATGGGAAGTCGGAAGATACATATTGAAGAGAGGAATGTTTGTTTGTTTAAAATTCGATTTTTTTTCCTTTTTATTCATATTTTAATTTATTTATATTTTTCTTTACCTTTATATCAAGTACATCATTTTAATTTATTATATTATATTATATTATATTTAGGGCCACCGTAAGTGGGGGGAAGTTAGTTTGGACGATACATATTGAAGAGAGGAATGTGTGTATATTTATAATTTTTCTCATTTAGATTTTTTATTAATAATTTAATTTATTTGTAGTTTTCTCCTTCCCTTTACATACATGGTATGTATTATTATATTGTATTATATATTTGTTAATTATTATTATTTTTTTAGTTATTTATTTTTATTTTCATTTTTATTTTCATTTTTTGGGTGGGAGGACTAAGACAATCTGTAAACTTTTCATTGAATGTACCATTTTGTATTCCTCTTGTTAAATGTCAATAAAACGTTATCCTTTGATGAATATAGAAAGCTTAAAAGAAGCTTTATTTTATTTATTATTTTTAATGTTTGTTTTTTACGTAATGTTGGGCAAAAAAAAAAGTAAATAAATAAATAAATAAAGCAAAATAAAATAAAATAAAATAAAAATTCTATAGTATTTTGTCTAAAAAGAAATAAAGCTTTATTTTGTGCTATGGTAACAGAAAAAAGTGTTTGAATGAAAGTCCTTAGCATTATATTGCTCTTAATATAGTAATCCTAAATGGTAAATTTTGTCCTGCAATAAAAACACCAATAAAAATCCACTAATACTGACCAGACCTGATTAAAATACTTTTTGTTTTAATCAAAAACTATCGGTTTTATATTTAAAAATAGGTAACACTTTATAATAAGGTTTTATTGGTTCATGTTAGTTAACGTATCAACTAAGATGAACAACACAATTATTACAGTATTTGTTAATGTTAGTTAATAAAAATACATTTGTTCAATGTTAGTTCATGTTAGTTTAGAGCATTAACTAATGCTGACAAACACAACTTTTGGTTTTAATAATGCATTAGTAAATGTTGAAATTAACTAAGAATAATAAATGCTGTAGAAGTATTGCTCATTCTTAGGTCATGCTATCTAATAAACCTTCTTGTAAAGTGCAAAAAATACAGATATTTAAAAAGATAGGTAATGATTTAAATCAAGCCATCTTCATAGAATCAAGCCAACTGTCTTCTTATATTGTTGTGGATAACTCCGACCATTTCTATATTTACACACGCACTGTGAGAAATCTGTGTGTTTGTGTGTTTTTGATAGCCAGGGACGGGAGTTCAAACTCTAGATGGGACACAGCTGTTGTGCATTTGAGCAAAACTCAGGACATGCCCACGTTCTTCTCTTCCAACCAATCACAGTCAATGTTGACCCTCATGGAAACAATAATCACCAGTCTGTATCTGACAGTCAACTCATTCCTTCAATAATGAGCACTGGAAAATGACACACGTTTTACGTAATCCTGGCTGTTACAAACTTAAACTAAACTAGGTGAGTGGATTGTCTGGGAAAAGTCAGACATGTTAGGGGAAAACACAAAGAGCAATTAGAAACGGATGGATGGGTGAACAAAAAAGCTGGATTAATGAAAGGGAAAGATGAATGACTAGTCAGATCACTCATCTCTTTACCAAGCGGCTCTGCTTTCCGGCTGTGTTTGGTGGTTTTCTTGCAGATGTAGGGCATGGCTGACTCACAGGACAGACTCTGCCAGGAACCCTGCGTGGAGTTAAACACCCCACACTGCTGGTTATCCTGCACCGGCTTGGAGGTCAGATCTGGACAGGAAGAAATGAACAAACAGTGAATAGAGTAGACAGACAGAACCAACTTTTAACATCGAAGTCAGATGTGATGAGAGTTATTAGATTCCTCAGGCCATCTCAAGGTAAAGATGTAATTGGGATGAATACATGTTTTCAGAAATATTAGTCAACCCATTTACTCATGGAATGTTCCCAAATGTGTGGAAATTAGCTGCTGTAATTCCTGTATTTAAAGGAGGTGATCTGCCTGCAACTACAGACCTATTAAGACTTGGATGGTGATTTCCAAGGTGGCCAAAAAACTAAATGCAGAACAAATGATAAATCATTTAAATACCAGTGCTTATCCTTTACATCCACA
The DNA here is from genome assembly GCA_012976165.1 of Labeo catla. NCBI lineage: Eukaryota > Metazoa > Chordata > Actinopteri > Cypriniformes > Cyprinidae > Labeo > Labeo catla. Next base: position 67,104 of record VONZ01001233.1, read on the forward strand.
TCAGTTTGGTTTCCGTGCTAATCACTAAACAGATACAACCAAGTGCTATTTTACAGAAAAATTATTGTTAGAAAAGTTATTGTTGGATCGAGGAAGGGTTGTCAGTGCTTTAATAACATTAGTCACCATTAATCATGGAATTCTCTTATTTAAACTGAATACATTTTACTTTTCTGTAAACACCATTAAAGGAGAAGTTCACTTCCAGAACAAAAACTGACAGATAATTTACTCACTCCCTTGATGTTCATGTCTTTCTTTCTACAGTCGTAAAGAAATGCTGGCAAACATTTCAGGATTTTTCTCCATGTAGTAGACTTCAATGGTGTCTGCGAGTTCGAACTTCCAAAATGCAGTTTGAACGCAGTTTCAAAGGGGTCTAAACGATCCCAGCCGAGGAAGAAGGGTCTTATTTAGCGAAACGATTGGTTATTTTCTTATAAAATTGACAATTTATATACATTTTAACCTCAAATGCTCATCTAGCTCTGCGTGAACTCTGTGTAGTCCGGTTCATGACAGTTAGGGTATGTCGAAAAACTCCCATCTCATTTTCTCCTCCAACTTCAAAATCGTCTGCAGTACCAACCCAGTGTTTACAAAGTGAATGCACAAGGAGGGTAAAACACCCTTTACAAAAAAATGGTAAAACAAAAATGTAGGATGATTTTGAAGTTGGAGGAGAATATGAATTGGGAGTTTTTCGACATACCCTAACCTGTCATGAACCGGAATACACATAGTTCACGCAGAGCTAGACAAGATGAGCATTTGAGGTTAAAAAAGTATAAAAATTGTAAATTAAAAAAAAAATTAACTGATTGTTTTGCTAGATACAACCCTTCTTGCTCGGCTGGGATTTGAAGCCTTTTGAAGCTGCATTTAAACTGCATTTTGAAAGTTCAAACTCAGGGGCACCATTGAAGTTCAACATATGGAGAACATTCCTGAAAATTTTTCATAAAAAACCTAATTTCTTTACAACCGAAAAAAGAAAGACATGAACAGCTTGGAAGGGAGTGAGTAAATTATCTGTAAATGTTTGTTCTGGAAGTGAACTTCTTTGAATGGGTAGAAACATATTTAACACATCAGTGTGAAGAATCATCAATCAGGTGTTATTTCCTTTTCAGTAGGTGTCCAGCAGGGTTCAGTCTTGGGCCCGCTTTTATGTTTTCTTTATGTAAATGATTTGTCAAATGTTTGTCTGCTATACTAGTTTGAGATTTTATGCTATGTACATGAGGTTGTTTGTATGCTTACATTGTACTTGCCTGTATATCGATATGTGTGAATGTGCGGTGAAGACTGACTCAGAAGAGAAGAAATTGTTAAAGGGGTCATCGGATGCAAAATTCACTTTTTCATGTTGTTTGAACATTAATGTGTGTTGGCAGTGTATGTACACATCTACCCTATAATGATAAAAATCCATGCAGTGGTTTTTAATTAATCTGTAAAAATAATATCCTCTTTTTCAAATCTATTCTCAGATGCCTGTTAGTGTGGCGTCACACCAACAGAGGCCGCTCCCACAATAGTTGATTGACATAAGCGTCTTACCTCAGATCAGCTGTAACAGTCCACCCTCCGTTGTTTCGATGCCAGAGGAGGGATGTAAGTTAGACATGAATATCTCCAATTGAGGTGTTGTGTTGTGGCTAAAGTAAACAGGCTCTTCACTCCACAGAGAGAAGAGAGGGGCGGGGCGAGCAGAGCTCATTAACATTTAAAGCAACCTCGACCAGAACAGGATGATTTTTGCAGAGCTCAATTTAGGTAAAAAGGGTGTTGTTTTACACTACCATTGAGAATTTTTAACCAAGGTACATTAGAGACTTTTCATTAAGACCCTAAAGAATCATATCAACTTGTGGAAAATGGGCATCCGATGACCCCTTTAAATAAAGTTGTTATTCTTGTTTTTGCACACAAAAAGTATTCTCGTAGCTTCATAATATTACGGTTGATGCACTGACACCACATGGACTATTTTAACAATGTCCTTACTACCTTTCTGGGCCTTGAATGTGTCAGTTGCATTGAGGTCTATGCAGAAAGATTTCGTCAAAAATATCTTAATTTGTGTTCCGAAGATAAACAAAGGTCTTACAGGTTTGGAAAAACATGGGGGTGAGTAATTAATGACAGAATTTTCTTTTTTTACCCTTTTATAGGTAAAACTGCCCATGAAGAACAACTCTTCAATAACATAAGTCAAACATACCTGCGGTATAACTGACAAGAGCCAAAGGAGAATCATCAGACCACTGCCATCCCCCCTGTTGACTGAGATGATTTAATCCAATCCAGACCATCACACCCATATCTGAAAGTCTTCCTGGTGGAACACAATAACAATAATAAAAATTTTTTAATAAAAATCACTGGACTACATAAAAAATGCTTTTCAATATCATTTCAATATCACCAAAAATATCATTTGAGTGTGTGTTTACCTTTGATATAGCTCTGTTCACTGGACTGTGTGATGGACAGAAGACTCCCACCCTGTGCTTGACAGGAAGTAAGAGCTTGACTCCAGGTGAGGATGGAGTACAAGTTAAACTGATAACAGGCATTCAGCTCTGGATGGCTCTCCCAGAATTCATTGCAGCCTGACACTGGAAAAAAACATGCATATACAGGCTCTGTTTGGTTCCTTTAGTTGCGTACTACATACTCAATATACACTACTGTTTAAAAGTTTGAATATATAGCATAAAATCCCCAATCTTTTGAACGGTAGTGATGTATACAGAAAAGTAAAAATGAAAAGTAAAAATGAATTAATATGTGGTTTTACCTGGACTGGGGCAGAAGCCCCATTTCTCATCTTGATCATAGCGGTTCGTAGTGGCACACCAGAGGTGACGGTCCTCTCTGCCCTCAGAGGTACAATCCCAGAACCATTTATTGTTGTATTTGAAGGGTATGGAGCAGGTCATGCCATGGGAGTTTCCTTGTAGCGTGTGGATGTCTATCAACACCAAGAAAACAACAGTTGTAGAACAAATAGAAGTTGTATGACTGCAGCCACATCAAATAAACCTCATCAAACAATCCACTGAATGCACTCGTTTAAAGTAGTCAACCAAAATGGGACTTCAGTCATCAATACAGATATCTAGAGAGCAGGCTGACTGCAGTTTAGCTTTTAAGTTAAAGTTGTAAGTAATGTGGTGTGACTAACATGCAGAAGTATGCTGGAAAAAACATAAAATAGGGAATTATATCATACAGAGGTCTCTTTATTTATTTATTTATTTGGATAACGCTATTGTACTTCTGGTTGTAAAATGTACATAGTTTGACTCCCCCAAAAAAGTATTATATGTAATTTAATCATTATACATTTATATATAATGTGTGTGTATATACATATATATATATATATATATATATATATATATAATGAGAATAAATTAAAATCGAGAAATAATTATATATATAGGGTTGGGTAAAAAAAATTATTTCTCGATTTTAATTTATTCTCATTTTTACGAAACAATATCGATTCTTATTAAGAATTGATTAGCCAAGTCTGTTTTCAGTTAATGGAACGTTGTAGCACACCTCCGATCTAATAAATGGCAATAAGCTTTGTGCTTTGTTACTTCTGATATGAAACAAAGTCTCAGATTTTAAATTCTGTCCATTTATTACAATTTTCAAACAATAAACATCGTTTTGGCGCTGTTTAATGTGGGGTGACAGATCGCTGTGGCGCCTCAGTTTAGGAGAAGTGTCAGCTTGAGGCGCACATGAACTTCTTATCTCCTCTGCTTTAATACCAGTTTCAGCACGAAGTAAACATGAATAAACATTCAAAGGTATATTTAAAAGAAAGAGTGCAACTTACTGAAATCCGTATCCTGTCTCATGTAATCGCTCATGTTTCAACCGCGCAAAGAAGTATAACAGCTTGTAAACAATATGTCATGTAACGTCACATTTACCTCAGAAAAAAACATATTCGGTGACCACAAACTTGTTAGTCACCTAGAAAAATGAACTCTAGAGAGAAGCATCTTGGTATGCTCCATATTACATATTTACTATAATTGTTACTGTTCTTTAATGTTTGATTTATGTTTGAATAAATCCCTCAAGTTTTTATGGCAGCCACCATTTAAATGTTTACATTTCAAAAAACTAATTCAAGAAGAAATATATTTATGTCATTGTATTGTTGTACTAATTGACTCTCAAGTAAATTTTACAGTATTAGCTAGAATTTTTCTTTCCTTAAAGGAAATTTGGCGTCTACTCTACCTTATATATGTATACATATATATATATATATATATATATATATATATACACAAAATAATTCATATCGAATCAGAAATCCAATCACAAGCTTGAATCAGAATCAATTCAAATCGTGAAATTTGTGTCAAAATTATAAATTATATATACACCACCAGTCAAAAGTTTTTGAACAGATATTTGATGTTTTTAAAGAAGTCTCTTCTGCTCAGCCAGCCTGCATTTATTTGATTTAAAGTACAGCAAAAACAGTTAAATTTTGAACTATTTTTACCATTTAAAATAACTGTTTTCTATTTGAATATTTTTTAAAATGTTACTTAATCCTCTGATTTCAAAGCTGTTTTTTTAGCATCACTTCAGTCACATAAACCTTCAGAAATCATTGTAATATTCTGATTTGCTGCTTAAGAACCATTTATTAATATTATAATTAAGTTAAAAACAGCAGTAGATTTTTTTCTCAGGTTTCTTTGATGCATAGAAAGTTCAGAAGTACAGCATTTATCTGGAATAGAAATCTTTTGTGACATTACGAATGTCTTTAAAATCACTTTTGATCAATTTAATAAAAAAAAATTGATGCCCAGGGGCAAATTGTCATTTTCACTGGTGGTAGATGTTATGTGTTTATATGTTGTAAAATCAACTATTTTTTAATGACATCATTTATTACCCATAAAATAGCCAATCAGAATCCACCTGATTTTAAAGCGACAGGCACGCTTATAATAAACAGAATGTTATCACTTATTTGTGTGGGCAGTAATATAGTCATCATTATACTAATCTTTATAGTTGCTGTTCTTAGTATGAACGGGATTTTAAATTAGATTTTTAATTTTGCTTTATCGCTGATTCTAGTTTTAAAAAATGTGTCTAAAGACATCTTGCCTTCATATGGGTAAGCGCACGGCCCTTCCCCGGCCGCCCCGTAAATCCTCCACTGCTGCACTGATGTGGTCCACCTCACCACCACCACTTTGGAGTTCACCACTGCTAGCTTATTAACCATCACACTGTACAACATGCTGCCCCCACAGCGCCACCACATGGTTGGGAGGGAAACATCACACTCAAAGACGCCCACGTCAGGTTGCCCCATCTTGGTTGCGTTGATCCCTAGACAACGATTGGTGCCCAAATTGTAAAGACGGTGCCGGGACACCCATTTCCAAAGCAGGGCGGCAGACGGGGGCTCACAGCTGGTCAGAGATAGACCGGACGAGTCCGCTGAGAGGCAAAGCTTCAGTGATATACTCTCCAACTGAAAAACACCTTTACCTGAGACACACAAACACAGATGGACAACAACGTTATACATGGCAGTTTTTGAATTGGTCATACTTTCTTGTCGTACCAAATACACTTGGGAGATGTGAGGCCCAAGGGCTTTTTTTTGACCAGTGGGAAAAGCCTTTCTTTAAGGGGTATTATATAGCCATTTACATGCAGAGCCATGTTAGATTATAAAGGCAGGTGATATTGGAGATTCAAAGGCATTCAGAAGCACTGAGGTATCAGACAGGTCTGATTATGCAGCGAACAGATAGAAAGATAGAGCTGCTATCTCCAGTTTCACCTCCACAAAATGGGGCTTAATATTTCAGAGTTCTCAGAGCCGACAGGGCTGAGGGTCTTTTGTGGGCGTTGACACGAAAGAGTAATTGAAGATACAGGCCAAAGACAAAGATATTCTCAAACAGTCGAGCACACACACAGAGTATTGTCAAACTTCAAAGGGAAGTCGCGCATTATCCTCGCCATATGGAATATGCTTGAAAGTATAGGATTTTCTTGTCTGGTAGTGATTTACATCCTCTTGAAATGAAGATTACATTGTTGTATTATTTAGGGCTGTCACTAATGATTATGTAGGTAATCAAGTAATCTAGGGCTGTCGCGATTCGTGAGTCGACTATTCTATTTCTAAAAATCCTCGATTTTATTTTGCCCGCGTCAGCAAAACACCGGAAGTGGCATATTTCACTACGAGAATCATTGAAACACATTATTAGACTGTTTTCCATGGCTGCATGATTTATTAAACCCATTTAAAAATCACAATTAAGCATAATTGTAAATTCACAAACGCTATTCAGTTAAATAAATATATCGATGCCGGGTTACCTTATGTGCTTTATTTACATACGTGTAGGTTACGTATGTGCGTCAAGGGTACGTAACGACGTAACTCGCTGATTAACCTCCATAGTACGATGAATTGTTGTGGAGATAAACTAGCTAGTCACGACTGTTTCCCGAACACGGTCGCATCTCCGTCGTTTGAACCACGTTAGTTCAACAATGTAGGGCCTTTGTTAATGACGTCACCGAATAATAATTTACGCTATTTAACTTACTAGATATGTCTAAAATGCCGCTATATTAAACATGGCACCTGATGACTAATTTACTGTTTTTTGTTCCATGTCATTTCGCTTTATTTGGTGTTTAATTTATCGCGGGTTACCTCTTACATCATACTCAGGGTTTCCCGTAGGCATTTATGCTCATGCGCACTAATTAAAAAAGTCGCTTGCAGAGGAAGCTTAAAAATACATAGATTAAAATGCATTTATATTTAGATCGAGTAAAAGATATAGATTGTATTGCATGTTAGCTTACTTATTGTGCCCAAGATAAAAATTTATGGCGCCCATATGTCTTACTAACAAGAAACCATGGTTCTGACCACAGGTCGAGAGCTGTAGGTCCAACCACGTAAGCCTGTGACGCTGTTGCGAATGTTCGTTTGAACTATGGTTTCGGGCAGGGGCGTTTCTAGGATTTTAAAACATCTGGGGCTGATGCCAAAACATCAGGGGCTAGTGGTGTTGGGTGGGAGCTCAGGTCATGCTCACATAAGATTTTGTATTTTAACAAAATTATAACTTTACAAAAATATGTTAGACAAATAAAATAATAAATTTGAAGATGTATTTATAACTGTAGCAAATATATAGTTGCATGCAAAAACAGGGCCCTATTTTTTTTCCCAAATTTCGTTTTTCGTTTTCATTTTTCTGGACTTCTATTTAATGGTTAAATTTATTAATAAAAATGTAATTAATCATGTGTAATTAATTAAAACCATGAACCTTATACAATTTACCTTCAATTTCAAATGTGAATTTATCAAAAGTTAAGAAAAAATACATGTTTAGGACCCCATGAAATGTTTTTTTTTTTTTCACCTTACATTTTATTGTTACCACATATGTTTTAGCATGTCTGTTTATTTGAATGCATAAAAACAACTTTTATTTATTTTTACATTATTTATTTTAAATGGAATTCTGTGTTGTGTATTTTTCTGGTTATCAAATGAAGATATAAAATATTAAATATTAAAAATTGATCTTCTAAATGAAAATGATATTTTATTTTTAACAAATAAAGGGGTTTTACTATTCAAATTTAAAACATGGAAGAAATATTGTGTGAAAAAAATTGTAGAAATTTTTATTAATTAATAGTAATAGTCGTAGTAGTTGTTGTAGTACATTACTGAATGGTTAATAGAGTTAAACCGAACTTTTAATTTGACGGTTTGCCGTGAATACCTGTAAATTTCTGTGTGTATATTTGACGCTTGTTTTACTCAAATGAAACAGTGAAATGCTCATAAAGTGACTCTCAGAGCAGTTTTGGAGATGTTGTTAATGTATTTATGTCCTCATTTAGTGAAACGGCAGACGCTGAAATCACTGCGAGCGTCACACGCGCGTCAGTATTACATTTAAAGAAACCGCGCGTCCGCCCCGTTCATTCATAAAAAGACACGCAGAACGTGCAGGATTCATATTTAAATAGTCTTTTGTGGCATAATATTTACAGATGCTAGTCCATATCGCGACTTGATTTAAGTGTAATGACCAACTTTTGATTCATTCATTCAAACTTTGACAAATTCCGTGGAAATCGTAGGGCTATACAAAAAAAAAAAAAACATTCGGGGCTGGAGTAAAAACACTAGCCCTAGCCCTAGCGACGCCCCTGGTTTCGGGAAACACCAAATCGTTGAACTATGTTGGTAACGACGGAAATTGCGACCGTAGTTGGCTAACGATGCTTTTGGGAAACGCACCCCAGAGCGGCTTGGTTCACAGAAAATGCTGCTACAAACTGTTATCATTTACATGTGTTAAGCGTCTCAAACTCCATCTCTACATGTTGCTTTGAGTTAGGGTTTATTATAACGTTCATCCGGGCACGCAACGCGCGCCATTTCATCAAATGTGTAGGGTAAATCATTTATAAACCTACGCAAGCTCAGGAAAATACCTCAATATCTCAACATGCTAACTGTTCATCGCGATTTCAAAATAAAAGCTCAAACCCTCACTCTGAGTTTACATGTATTGATGTCCACATATTCAAGAAATTACAGTGTCTGTAGCATTTCTGTCGTAAAGAAATGGCCACATATCAAAGATTATGTGGACATTTGAATTAAATTATGTTTAATCAATATTGAACCAGGATTAGATCACGCAGTAATGTGTAAAAACAACTGTCAGGCGGTTGGCGCCCTCTGCAGACCTTTGTTGTAATTCGTAATGTACATTAGCTCTATTATTTCTAATATATTATGTATTTTAATCGTTTTGTTTAGTAAAACCATATGATTTCTTGCTTTTGGTACATTATTTAAAATAATTATTATTGCCACTCTGCTATTATATATGTGTGTTTAAGTAATTTTAAATGCTACCGTTCACTTACATCTATTTTGATTAACACAAAAAATTATTTATAATTATAGGACCCTATGAAATCTGTTTTATTTCCAAATTCATTTTTTTTTTCGTACTCTGTTTTAATGGTTAAAATAAATGTTATTAATCAAAAAGCCTGTCTAATTGAGTTTTACAGTTTATTTGTACCATATTCTGTGTTTTCCATTATTTTTCTGGATTCCATTTTAATGGTTCCATTACATTGTAATAATCAAAAGCGGCTCTGATTAATTATTTAATTAATATATTATATAATTAATATAATTATTTTAAAAAATGTATTATTTTATTTCTTTTTTTCCAGAAATACTGTGTATTTACATTTTTCTCCTAAATAAATTTGTTTTTTTTTATTTTTATGTTTTTGTGGGAAATTAATCGCTTAGCTTAATCGATTAATCAATAAATTAGTCGATAGATTAATCTATATAAAAATAGTCATTAGTGGCAGCCCTATAGTAATTGGTTGATTAATCTCATGATTAATTAAGTAATCTGACTATTTATTTATTTATTTATTTATTTTTTGTTGTAATAAAAATAGACCTCAATAATGCGATATTTAGCCACTGGAATGCAAATTTTACCCTGGATATTGATGTATTCTCCTGTGTTTGCATAGGTTTTTAAAAGAATTACCTTACAAATCTGATTAAATTGTTCCCAGATGAATGTTATAATAAACCCAAACTCACAGCGATATGCGAGTACTCAAATTGAATCAATTGTGACAGCTCTAGTGTTATTGTAAATGTTTTTTGTTCATACAATAAAAATCAGTAAGGTCCAGCGCTGTTTAAAACCCCACTCTCTTTCATTGTATGAACAAAAACAGTGTAAACACTTTTTAAAATATCTTCTTTTGAGTTCAAGTCACTTGGAATTTCATTTTTGAGTGGAAGTGTCCTACCTGCATTCCTCCAACGACTTGAATGTGTTCCATGACCTTAAATATCTCAGTGACAGATTAATTATTTGCTATGTGAGATCATAAAACCCTCTGGAACTTCAAGACCCAAATGGGCCATGTAGAGCATGTTGTTACAGGTCTGAGCGGTGGTGTAGGTGTGTGTTTATGTATGTGCTGACCTCAGCTGACCCTGTTTATAACCAGCCGGGTGACTCACAATGCTTGTTCCCAAGTAACACACATAATGATAAATGCACACCTGGAATGCAATGGTAGTCGCATTGGATTAAAGCATCTGCCAAATGCATGAATGTAAATGTAAATGCACTGGGACTGTAACGAATCAGGCCGTTGGATGAACTTCAGAAACCCACTGTGTCTGTCAGTGGGGGTCGTATTTGTGACATTCCGTTTATTAGAGAAGAAGTCATGCAGTATACTGTATGGCTTGAAGGGAAAATGTGGACAACATGGTAAATTGTAATTTATTTTTCTTTTTTGTTACAAAAAATATAAATAAAAATATAAATAAATGTAATATAAATACTAAAACCACACTATATTTTACCAAGAAGACCTATATAATGAAGGTAGATGTTAACTGAAAGGTCGAACTGTGTTATTTACAAAGAGTTACACAACCAGTCAAAAGTTTTTGAACAGTAAGATTTTTAATGTTTTTAAAGAAGTCTCTTCTGCTCACCAAGCCTGCGTTTATTTGATCTAAAGTACAGCAAAACAGTACAATTTTGAAATATTTTTACTATTTAAAATAACTGTTTTCTATTTGAATATATTTTAAATGTAATTTATTCCTGTGATTTCAAAGTTGATTTTTTTAGCATGATTACTCCACTTACATGATCCTTCAGAAATCATTCTAATTTTCTGATTTGCTGCTCAAAAACATTTATTATTATTATGTTGAAAACATCACTGATGAATAGAAAGTTCAGAAGAACAGCGTTTATCTGAAATAGAATTTTTTTGAAACATTATAAATGTCTTTATCATCACTTTGGTCAATTTAAAGCATCCTTTAAAAAACAACTCAACTGTTTTACATATTGATGATAATAATAATAATTAAAAAAATGTTTCTTGAACAGCAAGTCAGCATATTTGATTTCTGAAGCATCATGTGACACTGAAGACTGGAGTAATGGCGCTATAAATTTAGCTTTGATCACAGGAATAAATTATATTTTAAAATATGTTCAAATAGAAAGCAGTTATTTAAAATAGTAAAAATATTTCAAAATTTTACTGGGTTTGCTGTACTTTGGATCAAATAAATGCAGGCTTGGTGAGCAGAAGATTTTTTAAATTTTTTAAATAACATTAAAACTCTTGCTGTTCAAAAACGTTTGACTGGTAGTGTATGACTAGTAGGGAAAGTTATCACATCATTAACATACCACTAAAAATTTGGTGGCCAAATCAATAATTTGATATCTCAGTCGTTGTCATAGATTTCATTGTGACAAACATACTCTGTCTGGGTCATGCTGTCCCAGAGGTCAACTTTTGTGTTTTTTACTTCTTGTAACTTGTTTTTAAAGTAAATATTCTTTAGTTCAATGTGTACTGTTTTACAGTTTTGTCTGAATTGTCTCTGTTGTGTGTCATGTGATGAGCACCCGCCTATCGATTTGTTTGTGTGTGCACAAACGTTCACCAAGACAAGGGCAGCAGTTGTGTAAGTCTTTAAAACGCATTAGTAAATGTGTTTAGCTTTCTCTCCCGTTTGTGACTGAAATAATAGTCCGTGCAGGGTGATCTCAGACGAGCAATGACACACCACGGCCAGTCTTTCACAGAGAAGAGCTAGACTATACGCTCTACATACTAATGTAATCTGCAGACCACAGCACACTTTATCTACGCGACAAACTCTCCCACACGCTTCTGCCACAGAGGAAAATATCGTTTCATACAGACAGTTATGTCGCGCAGGCCGATGGCACTTACTGTACAGTTCGAGAAGTTGAGTTTTGTTCCAAACTTCTGTTTTGTCCGACACTTTCGCCGCAGCACAAGCTAAACTGCTGACATAAAACAGCATATAAAGAACATAAAGCGCTTCATGGAAGCGAATACGAAGCGTTCGAGTGTATCCTCGCATTTCCTCTGGAGATGAGCGCGCTGCATAGACCGCTGCCTGTTTTTCTCCACACTTTCCACAAGTTTTGCGATTCTCTACGTCACTGGTCTCTCTATAGGGCAGTTAAAGGCAAAATATTCCTCTCCTCTTACAGCCCGTCTGCTCTGAACGCGACGCGACCAAATTCGAACGCTTGCAGTGGGATGCGTTCTCGCGTCGCTTGCGTGCAAGTAGCCAAAGTATAGCAATAATTTCATTAAATGCTTCATTTAAAATGTAGATTATGTTAACTGTTTTTAAAAAATAAGCTGCATCTGATTTATATTTCACGAAATAGCGTCATGTATGTATTTACACAGAAATTACACTCGCATAAATATGAAATTAATGTTTTAAATAATACATTATTAACACTTTAGATCACACAACAGCCTTAACTTGACTATGTAATATGCATTTAGAGAAAAATAACGTGAGACTCAACATCGTTTATGGAAAACCATCAAATATATTACAAAACAGAAGTAGACAGACATTTTTTAGATTTGATCCAGCAAAAACATAACCATATCTAATTACAAAAGGCTCAGCCTTAACTAAACAATCACAAACATCTGTCACAAATACCTACAGAAAAACATTGCTGTAACAACCACAAGAAACAGTAAACGTAAAACAAGAAGATCCAGTGTTGCCCAGATTTAACAGTACTTTTAGCACTTTTAGCAGCACAACACATTAAAATTATTTACAGTTTTTCAAATAAATTGACTGCCAGTAACCTGGCCCCGGTTTACAAGCACACAATTACACACACACGCACACACAGTGTTCACTTGTACAGTACAAGAAAATAAAATAATAAAAAAAGAAAAACGTAATCGCTCCTGGTAAATAGAAGCCTACATTCTGTGTTTCAACACACCAAGTTGGTCAGTAGCCCTAAGAAATATCACTTTTCTGCTGCCCTGTGCTTTTGTAGGTGACATTTTTAAAGGTTGACGTTGAGCTCCTGAAAAGAGGATTTGTGCCCTGGGGATAAAAGATTAACAAAAACACAATTATTTTAAATAAATTGGGCCTTTAACACATTCAAATGAATAGGGAATTCAGTGTAATGCTCTTTTGCTATCATACCGACTGCCATTTCGCTTTCGCCTTCTCTGCCTCAAACTTGGCAACTTCTTTCCGGTCATGGACAGAAACAAGAAACTTCCAGATCACAAGGAGCGTAATGCCAATGATGAGGACAGACATGCACACGCCCAGAGCAATCAAGGGTGCGTTTGGCGGCTCATGGCAATCTGTAGGATAATTATGCACAAATAGTTAAAAAAAAAAAAGCGAAACTTTATTCTAATGTATAATGCCACAAAGTAGAAATAGAAGAAACTCTGTATGTTTGTGTATAAAAAAATCTCTTACCGTAAAGCTTGGGGTTGTAAATGATGCTGCCGTAATCACTGTCCACCAAGCTGAAAGACAGTAGACAGTTGTCCTCACTCTGTAAGGTGCACAATGCTGCCCGACTCTCCTCAAAATCTGACAATAAAAATATATTACATTTACATTATGCATTTAGAAGATGCTTTGGTCACAGTTCCTCAAAATGTATTATTCATCACTGTAATATTCACCAATTCCCATTAATATATACCATTTTATATATAAAGTCTTTATAGCGCATTCCTTTGTCGCTCTTGTGTCTTTATCAAAGACAGACAGTGTTTTGTGTCTTTTAATTGTCTCCCGGTTAAAGTGTATTGAGCCAGCCACCACAGCACCAGTTGCCTTGTGATCTCAGGGTTCATATAATAGGCTGATCTTGTATAGACACTCGAGGGTTTGAAACCCAGTGGGCCCCAACAATAGGCTCTCCACACAACAAGCTAAGTAGCATGTCTCCCTTTGTGAAGTGTCAAGAGGGCCGATCTAAAGTTGTCTGCTTTGAATGTGCGTGTATGAGTATATTACAACAGATTTGAAGGTTTTGGAAGAAATAAGCATAAAAGTATAACTATGGCATGCTGATTTAACAATCTTCAAAATGTATTAGTATCAATTTATATGCTACTAGTACTTTTTTGTTGGCTTCTTATTCTTTAAGTTCTAGTGCTTATCTTTAGGTACTAGTAACATTTTAAAGATACTAGTATATTCGGTAACAATTTAGTATAGGGAACAATTCTCACTATTAACTAGTTACTGATTAGCATGCCTATTATTAACATATTGGCTGTTTATTAGTACTAATAAAGCACATATTCTGCATGACCATATTCAACATCCCTAATCCTACCCAATACCTGAACTTAACAACTACCTTACTAACTATTAATAAGAGGGAATTAGGACTTTACTGAGGCAGAAGCCGTAGTTAATAGTTTCTTAATAGTGAGACCTGGACCTTAAAATAAAGTGTGACCGTATATTCATTAGATACTAGTACTAATTTAAATAGTGACTAGTAAGTATTCTGCTGTTACGAGTAACACATTTCAAAATTTTACTTATGAGACTAAGGTGTCATTTAGGTGTAATATTTATTAGACGCTAGTACCTTCTGTTACTAGTTACTAGTACTAGTATGAATTGTTACTAGTAACAAATCTTATTATACTAGCCATAAGTGTTTTTTTACTTGTTTTATGTTATGACTAGTCAGAATGGCCACTGTAGTACTAACAACTAGTATTTATACTAGTACTAGTGCATACTAGTATTTATTTATTTATTATGTACAAGTATCTAGTAATAAGTACTAGTATGTAGTGATAAAGTACTTGTATCTAATAATTGGTACTAGTATCTAAAAATTAATATTTATGTAAAAATATGTACTTGTCACAAGTGCAACACATACTAGTCAGAATTGAATAGTTGATATTATTAATTTCAGAGTGATTGATATCTGACAGATTCCTATAGAAGTCAATTGCAAAAATTTGACTAGTTAGTATTATCTAAAGAATAATAACTAGTAGCTCACAAATAAGTATGAATACTTAACCGAATATATACCAGTAGCTAAAAAGTACCATTGTTATATTTACTAGTAACATTTGGAATAAGTATCTAAAATATTACTAGTATTCAAATAGTACTCTAAAAACAACTCCTAGTGTACTAAAATTGTATACTAGTTACAATAGCAATACACACTAGTCAGAACTGAATAGTTGATATCTGAATGACAGATCCCCATAGAAGCCAACAGCAAAATTTTTAAGTTAGTATTATCTAAAGAACAATAACTAGTAGCCCACAAATAAGTAAGAGTACTTTGTCGGAATTGACACTAGTAGCCAATCAATGAGTACTAGTATCTAATAAATAAAAAGTAACATCAAATTAATAAATAGTAGTATGTAATAAATAAATACTAGTATCTATTTATTAGGTACAAGTATTTAATAATAAGTACTAGTATCTAAAAATACACACTAATACCTAATACATAACTACTACTATAGTCAGAATGGCCACTGTAGAGTTTAATTAAAAATCTTACAAGTAAAAAAAAAAACTAGTAACATTTGGAATAAGTACTAGTATCTAAAAAAATAAGTACTAATGCCTAAAGAATAAGTACTAGTATCTAATAAATAAGAAATACCTGTAATGAATAAATAGTAGCATGTATTAAATAAATACTAGTATCTATTTATTAGTTACATCTAGTACTAGTATGTAATGATAAAGTACTAGTACATAATTATAAGTACTAAGACCTAATGAATAACTACTAGTATATAAAAAAAAATGTACTAGTCACAACTGCAATAGATACTAGTCAGAACTGAATAGTTGATATCTGAATGACAGATCCCCATAGAAGTCAATGGCAATAATTATAGGTAACTAATAACGACAGAATAGTTCTAGTCACTATTGAAATAAGTACTATTATCTATTTCATAGGTACTAATATCTAAAGAATAATAACTAGTAGCCCACAAATAAGTACTAGTACCTAATGGAATGCATTATAGTAACTAAAAATAAGTACTACATGAAAAGAGATATTAGTATGTTTTATAGATTAAATGTTAAAACAGCTTGCCATAGAAATTATCAGAATTTTCTATAATATACAGGTTTAGAATGACATGGCAAAAAGTTAATTTTTAGCTATGCTGTTCTTTAAAAAAGGCGTAAATTAAATATAACATTTTTGTCAAATAAACAAGTACCCCACTGACCATGTGACCACTGATAAACGGACACTGCGGAGAACAAAACAATGGATTCTGACCTGTGGAATTGCTGACAGTGGCATGTAGGGAGTTGCACTTTACAGCACACTCGTCCGATGGGTCTTTAGCTTTGAGGTAACACTCCACACAAGGCCTGCGGGACACATAAAGACAACACAAAAAAAACTGTCAGCCCCACAGAGAGTTCGTCTCAAGAGGAAGCTTCGTTTTGTGTTCTTTGTGAGTGCTTTTCCCAGAGCTATCTCTCTCATTTTCAGTCTCATTCTGTCTGTATTGCCCTATCACGGAGTCAAATGACCCACAGGGTGACAGGACCTTTAGTGGGAAGGAAATGCAATACTGCAGAGCTGCCACATGCCTTTTGGTGCTCATATATGCCCTCTGGAAATGAGTAGACAAGAGGAAAACTGACCACACACACATGAACACAAGAGTCATGAAGAAAATACAGAGAAAGGTAGGGAGGTGAAGACATGGGTTGCAAGAAAAGATGAACAAAAATGTCAAAAGAAAAAGGAAAATGCTGAAAATTTTATTTCCTTAATTCAAACTAGATTGTAGCCAAAATGCCTGTTCCCTATGAAACTTAATTTCAGTCACAGATTCACATGCATGTTTTTACCTGGGTAAGCTGCAGATATCTCCACAGGTCGGGCATCTTTGGCACCGCTCTCCTGAAGCTCCGGGAACGGTGCACTCGCACTTCCCACACACACACTTGCCTCGTCCGCTGCAGATTGAACCATCCGGAGCCACGCATGAGCTGTTGCTGGTGCTGCAGTTACAGAACTCTCCCATCCAGCCTCTGTGACACACACACTCGCCACAGTCACAGTCTCCGTGTCCTAGGAAATTAATATTTTAACTCAGCAAGGAACCATTAAATTGACCAAAAGTGACAGTAAAGACATTTATAATATTACAAAAAAAATAATTTTAAATAAATGCATTTTTTTTTTTTACTTTCTACTCAAAGAATCCTGAAAAAAATAGATAGTTTCCACAAATAATAAAAAAAATGTTTTTTGAGAACCAAATCAGCATATTAGAATGATAAACTGTAATAATATGTCAGTTTAAAAACTATAATAAAAACAAAACAAAGCCAATAAACTATACAAAAATTAAACAAAACAAAAAAATAATAATAATAAATTGATCAAAAGTGACAGTAAAGACATTTATAACACAAAATATTTTTACTTTCTACCCATCAAAGATTCCTCAAAAATATTTATCACAGTTTCCACAAAAATATCAACATTATTAATAATAAGAAATGTTTCTTGAAAACTAAATCAGCAAATGATTAAAATGATTTGTGAAAGACGATGTGACTGAATACTAGAGTAATGATGCTGAAAATTCAGCTTTGCATCACAGAAATAAATTACATTTTAAAACATATTCAAACAGTTATTTTAAGTTGTAATAATTTTTCATTATATTACCGTTTTTACTGTATTTATGATCAAATAAATGCAGCCTTGGTGCGCATGAGGCATTAAAATGAAAAATAACTGAATGAATAAATAAAATTAAACATTATTTCATTATTAATTATTAATAATAAATCAGTTTTGTCAGTTCATAACTTTGTTATTAATTACTATTAACTAATCAAAATAATAGAATAAGCAATTACCAATATTTGCTGAAAACAGCATTTACTTTAATTTTATTAGCATATTTAACATTGCACATTTAAGGTAGATAAAAGCTTCCAACTTAACCAAACTTTACCAAAGGTAAAAAAAAAAAAAAATCCTTATTACATATTTATTAATTACATTATTTTTAAATCTCCTTTTTAAAATAATTCATTACACTCAATAATTGTGATAATTGACAGCCCTAAAGTAAATATAAAAACCTTGGTCACACTTTAATTTGGGAACCAATTCTCAGTCTTACCTATTAACTACAACTTTTGCTTCAATAAACTACTAATTTGCTGTTTATTAATACAATATTTTAACAATGTCCTTACTACCTTTTTGGACCTTGAATGTGGCAGTTGCGTTGCTGTCTATGCAGGGTCAGAAAACGTAGGTTTTAATAATAATAATAATAAAAAAAAAAAAATTAACAAAGGTCTCTCTCAAAGGTTTGGAACGACATGAGAAATTAACAGAATTTTCATTTTTGGGTGAACTATCCCTTTACATTTACGTATAGGGTGGGATTAATGGATATAAAATATGGTCATGCAGAATAATGCATTAATATGTGCTTTATAATTAATAAACAGTGAATATGCTAGTAATATGCAAGCAAATAAGCAACTAGTTCATAGTGAGAAAGTGTTACCAAAACCCCACACAGCACACTTGTATTTACATGTAAACATATATAAACATGGGATGTTAAACCCTTCCGTCCATGTCCTCCTGAGTACAGCAACTGTTTTGGCAATTATCAGCATGTTATTCTTTCATTAACATTCCACAGTGCAAAAGCAGATCAAATATCCCTCCCACTCTGTCAGCGCTTTCTTTTCCTCTAGTCAAATCTTGCGACAGGGTTACACTGGGTACTGACCTCCGCAAAGCTCTCCTCTAAACCTGAGGCAGGAAAAGTTGTCGCACTCGCAGTACGGCCCGTACACGCGTCCGAAACTGGACGGGTGGCACACACACTGTCCACAGAAACACTCGCCGAGGCCGCTGCACATCTCCGCACCTTCATGAGCCCTGCCACACACGTAATCATAAATTAAAACAAGTCTGCGTGCCTCGCAGGAAACACTCCACTGTGTTGGTTCTCACCTGCAGTCACTTATTTGTTCTTGGCCCTCTGTGCACTCACACTTCGGCCCCACGAAACCTGGATTGCACACACAGGCGCCGCACTCCAGCGCCCCACGTCCTCGGCTGCAGTAGGTGCTGTTCACTTCGGGGGTTTGATGGCAGTCACACACACACTGAGACTCCAATTCAATCTCCAGAACATCTTGGAAACCCACCGGCCGCAAGGAAAACCTCCGTGGACCGGCAAAACAGCCTTTTAACTCGACCGTAACATTAAAAGATACCTGTGTGAGAAATTGTGTACAATTCAAGTCATATTTACAGAAATCAGGACATATTGAGCAACATACTGAGCAAATATTTTCAAAACATGTACAACTAGTTCAGCAAGGTTTGTTTCTAAATGTCAAGTGGTTTGATTTGTTTAAACACATGAAGCCGTTACGTGCAGAACAATGAGAGCATTGACTTTTAATAATATTATATTGACGGCATTATATATCATACTTGCGTTGACATGTTTATTTCATAAAACAGATGCATGACTTGTGATTTTTTCTTTTTTTTGCTTCGGTCCTGTTTTAGTCTACTAGGGAAGCATTACTGTAAAGAAAGATTGAATAAAGAACTGACCACATCACCAGCTTTGACATTTGAGCAGCTTTTATGTCCGGGGATGATGGTCCCGTCCTGACAGAGTGCTGTGAAGGAAATCTGCAGACCTTCAGTGCTGCCCAGAACCTCAAGATCAATCTCTGACCTCAGTTCCTGTTAATCAAACAACAGAGACGTAACGTCCTTTAATGTGTGAAGAGTGTCATTTTTGTGTTTTAATTCATAAACTTTCCTTTGAGACAGTCATTACTTTAAAAAAAACAGCTAAACCAAAAAAAAAAACAAAAAAACAAAGAAACCAAAAAAAACAACTATTAAAAACAAAAATACAAAGAAGCAAAAACTACACATAAAACCAAAACAAATGGAAACCAACACAAAAAACTAAATTAGAAACAAAAACATAGAAACAAACAAAACAACTAAAAAATGTAAATAAAAACACAAAAACAAAACAAAGAAACAAAAACTAAACTAAACATAAAACCAAACAAATTGAAAATGACACAAACAAAAAATGAAATAAAAATAAAATGAGAAAAAAAAAAACAAAGCAAAACAAAACTGCAAAAAACAAAAGCAAAACACAAAACAAACAAAAAAAAAACTAATCTCTAACCTTAGTTCCTGTCAATCAAATAACAGACATATTACGTCCTTAAATGTGTAAATGGTGTATTTCTTTTATGTTTCAGTTTATAAACTGTCCTTTGAGCCAGTCATTACTAAAAAAAACAGCTTAACCAAAATAAACAAAGAAACAAAAAACAAAACATAAATTAAAACCAAAACCAAAAAGAAACAAGAAACAAAAACTAAACATAAAACCAAACAAATTGAAAACAACACAAACAAAAAAATGAAAGAAAAATAACAAAATGAGAAAAAAAAAACAAAGCAAAACAAAATACAAAATAAAAAACAAAACAAATTAAAAAAGTAAATAAATAAACAATAATAATCTCTGACCTTAGTTGACCATCAAACAACAGAAATATCATGTTCTTAAATGTATGAAGAGTCGGATTAGGGATGTAGAAAATGTGCTTTTTAAGCACTAATAAATAGCCAATATGTTTTGAATAGACATGCTAATAAGCAACTAGTTAATAGTAAGAATTGTTCCCTGAAGTGTTAACAATTTTTTGAACCAGTCATTAGCACAAAATGAACCCGAAGAAAGTGATCAGATGAGGACCCCAGTGAAGAGACTTCAAATAAAACTTTGACTTTTGCCTCAACTGCTAATTTAATTTCGTATTAGTAGTTAGTAAGCTAGTTGTTAAGTTTAGGTATTGGTAGGATTAGGGATGAATAGAATATGGTCATGAGTCTCTAGTGAAAAACAAATATAGTAAAATACCCTGTAATTGTACTTTTGGTTTATTAAACTGGTATACTTAAAGTCTAATTTTGTACCTAATCCACTTCAATTGTGTGAAAGGCGTGCTGAAGTCCAACTAAAGATATACTAAAGTATAACTAAAGTATATTCTGAAGTGGAACTATTGCAAGTATACTTTAGGTACACTTTAAATATCTTGCATTTAAAAACAGATATTATTCAAAAATCATACAATCCTCATCAATAGTGATGACATGTTTTAAGGCTTAAAGGGGTCATTGGATGCCCATTTTCCACAAGTTGATATGATTCTTTAGGGTCTTAATGAAAAGTTATATTATATAATATACTTTGGTTAAAAATTCTCAGTGGTAGTGTAAAACTTTTAACCTTTTAACCTTGTCAAAATGAGCTCTGCAAAAATCATCCCATTCTGAGGGATTGTTCCTTTAAATGCAAATGAGCTCTGCTCGCCCCGCCCCTCTCTTCTCTCTGTGGAGTGACGAGCCTGTTTACTTTAGCCGTATTTAGCCGCGAAACTTGCTAACTAGCATGTTATTAGGAAAGGTGATTGCAGAGATTCATAAAAAAACCCTTTTACTCACTTCTGCTGTAGGTGAACCTGGTTAATGAATGATTTGCGAGGACATAGACGGATATATGTAGATCGGGAGGGGCATTCCCTTCACAAACAAACGTAATCCACTGCATCTTCAGTGGGTCAGATGTCAGGAGTAAATGACGACCACTATGTTTATAATTAGATCCAGCAACACAACACCTCAATCGCTTAATCGGGAGATATTCTTGTCTAACTTACATCCCTGCTCCGGCATTGAAACAATGGAGGTCGGACTGTTACGGCTGATTTAGGGCGGCTCATGTCAATCAAATATTGTGGGAGCGGCCTCACCGACAGGCATCTGAGAATGGCTCAATTTGAAAAAGGGGATATTATTTTTACAGATTAATTAAAAACCACTGAATGGATTTTTTTTCATTATAGGGTAGATGTGTACATACACTGCCAACACACATTAATGTTCAAACAACATGAAAAAGTGAACTTTGCATCCGATGACCCCTTTAATATTAATGTGCATTGTGCACAAGTAGTACTCCAAATAAAGTATGTTATGTAAGTATGTGGTACACTGTTAGATGAAGCAGCTGAGCAGCTAATAATGTGTCTTGATGACTCATGTGCCGAGTCAGCAATACAAGCATACCAGGTGCCAACACGTCCAGAGCGACGTTAGACTGTCAGCTGCAATTCACATAGTCTATTCTAGCCGATATACTAGAGTTTACATTTCAATAATATGCCACCATAGTCACCATATTTGTGTCAGGTAGGGTGGGATGTGCAGAGCTCAGGTAGTTTTTTGGAGGGAAGACAGAGGTAAGGCAGAGGTAAGAGAGAATGGGGGATGGAGAACGGAGATGAAGAGATCAAACAACAGCCATGGAACGAGTGCAGACACGCTCTGTGAACACGACGATTCTCAAGAAAATGAGCAGAGGGGGTTGTGGAAATGTTGAACAGATCAGATGCATATCTGCAAGAGAAATAACTCTCTCATACTCAATGTTTAATAGGTAATTTATGCAACTGACTCATAAATCATTTGATTTCTGCTTTTTCATACTTCCTTAATGATTAACAGTGTGTGTGTGTGTATAGGCCAATTCAGAATTCAGATTTTTAACTTATGATGATTAAAAATCTTTTTTGTTGTCCTCAGTGAAAAGCTATTGCAAATTATTACCAAAAATTGAATGATGTTTTTACTTATTTATTTATTTATTTTTGTAATATAAATAAATAAATAACATGTAACTATAAAATAATACTTATTTATTTTTAGGAGTGCACAGAAGTGCATGCGCAACCAAAGTTAAAAAATGTGCTGTGTAAATAAGTTCAAACTGCATACCGACATGCTTGACAGCTGTTAATGCACAATTACCATTTTAAAACAACTACACTGTATAAGATTTCCACTCAAAATGAAAGCATAAATATCCACCTTATTTTTCCCGTAAAAGCGGGCATGGTCATTTGTACATTTTACTGCTCTAGTATCTGGTCACATCTGCATCCAGCTATTTTTAGCTGACAAAACAGCTTGTTTTGTTGCTTGATATTGTAAATTGGTGTATCTTACCATATTATTTCAATGTATTATCTTAATTATGTCCACAATGGTTTGCAGTGCAAACAGTTCCCTATCTGTCGTACACTCCGAGTTGTGTCGAGTAGTGTACGACACTAGGGGTCGCTCTTGAGAGCCCAAACACCTCTGACAGTATTGAGAAAGGCCAATGAAAATTGGGTGTGCAGATTTGCATAGCTGACCACGCCCCGGACATCCGGGTATAAATAGGGCAGCGTGTGCATCTGCTCACTCGTTCTGTTCTTCGGAGCCGAATGCAGCGTCTCTGCGTGAGATGTAGCAACATTCACCTCTCTCGTCGTTGGATCTGCAGCACAGACAGCGGTCTCTCCCTCTCTAGCACAGCCTGTGTTGTGAGAGTCCCCTGGGTGCGTCGACGGCGATCTTGAAGAGCAATCTTCCTTCTATGGGTGATTTCTCTGATAGAGCTGGCACGGTAGGATTGTGTGTTGGTTAACATATCTTTCCCTCCGTGTCATCCTGGTTGCGGCTTACCTTCCCAAACGATCGACATGACCGTTGTGTTCAGTGTTGAGTTATGCTCACGCTGATGCAGCGCTTGTTGTTGACTCATGTTTTGCTTGCGAGAGCTCGATCATGGACGCGCTTGCTCGTCAGCCGCGTGCTTTACGTGAAGCCGCGGCTCACTCCGACTGCTTCCCGCTCCGGTCCTTCTACTTTCGGGTACGAGGCCGTTGCGATGTGCGTCGGTAACGAGCATTAGGAAGCAGGGAAGGCTCTGCCGGGTGAAAACCCCGCAAACCTCTCGCTCCTCGCGTCCCTCGATCCAAACGATCAACACGACCGTTGTATTCAGTGTTGAGATTCTCACGCCGATGCAGCGCTTGTTGTTGATTCATGTTTTGCCGGCGAAAACATGACCTGGGCGCACGAGCCGTATGCTTACGTTCCCGACTGCTACCCGCTCCGGTCCTTCTACTTCCGGGTACGAGGCCGTAGCGATGTGCGTTGGTGACGAGCATTACAAAGCAAGGAAGGTTTTGCCGGGTGAAAACCCCGCAAACCCCTCGCTTCGTGCGTCCCTCGATTGAGTTTCCGGACAAGTTTGTTAGTCTGTCTCAGTACAGCTGACTTTCTTATTCAGAACTCCTAATTGGGCGGAAATGGTTAGCGGCAGCATCGCTAAGGAAGGGCGTGAACTATTTGAAGCAGAAACTTCAGCTGAGCAAGCCTCTACGGGGGACTGATTCTCAGTTTGAGGTGGATGCAAAAAAAAATGGCGGCCGTGCCTGAAACGGGAAGCCAAGAAGGGGCTGGTTAATAGACATCTGGGTAACGACCTGTACGCTCGTTTCCAGTGTCTGTTTCCCGGTAGTGCACGAGAAGTTGGTGAAATCGCGGAAAGCCCATTTAAAAAAATGGTCAGAACGTGATAAACCAACTTCTCCTCCTTCACCACTCTCGATGGGGGTCCAGCGAGGGGGTTTCAGAGGTTCCCCCAGGCGGAGGGGGCGATTGCAGTGTACTCCCTGCTAATCGCCGCCGCTTGTGAGATTCCTTCCAGAACTCCCGTTCAGGGCCTGTAAGTTCTTCCGGGCAAGGCTTACATGGCTTCTGGACAGGCTGCGTCCGCCTTACATACCACGGCCATCCTCTGGGTGTTCAGGCCGTGGCATTGCGAGCTCAGTACGAGGGTGGTTCCAACCTAGAGCTGTGAGTCGTGGCACACGCTCTAGGAAGGGCGATGTCTACTTGTTGGTCCAGGAACGCCACCTGTGGCTGCACCTGTCAGAAATGCGGGAAATTTGAAGTCCGCTTCTTACCCCCCATTTCCCAGGTTGGTCCTTCTGGCAACACCGTGATAGAATTTGCAGCGAAAGTCCTTCACGGTAGGAGCAGACAGAGCCGCGGGTCAGGGCTCCGGCCCTCTACCCCCGACTACCCCTGTCTGTTCGTCGCCACGGACGGTCCCCTATAGAACTCCTGAGGCCCCGCGACAGCCGGGCCTCCGGCCTGACCGCCCAGCGGTCAGAGATCTTGTGGGAAGGTGGCAACACAAGCTTGTCGGTAGGCTTGCTAGAACCCTCGTTAGGCTTCTAGTTTTTCTTCTGACAAGCAATCCAGAGCAGGCGGGCTAGCTGACCCGTCCAGATCCACTCTCGACCCGGGGATGAGAGATGGATTCGGCACAAACTCTGCATAATGGCAAAGACACACCGCGCTCTTGGGGCTTCATCTCCAAACACGGCGTTCTCTGCCTTATTCAGCCACGACATTCCCATTCCAGGTACGTCGGGTATAGTTCCCTGAGACCTGAAGCTTCTCAGAACTACCTGACTTGGCTATGCAACTCAGGTTGCAAGGCATCCGCTAAGGTCTACGGCATTCTCTTATAAATCGACTCAGGGCAAGAATGCTATGGTCCCTTAAGCGGAGATCGCAGCCCCCCTGGGAAGGGTGCGATAGATCCTATCCCCTCAGCCAAAATGAAGGAAAGGGTTTGCCGACCCCTACTTCATTGTACCAAGATGGGTGGTTGACTCATACCAATCTTAAAACAGAGGTTTTTGAATCGGGCCCTTTCTCAAGCTCCCGTTCAAACATTAGCCCTTGAACACACATTCCTTGTGTGTCAGGGCTTAAGATTGGTTGATGGCATTGGACCTGAGCGACACGTACTATCATGTCTTGATCCTCCAAGACTCTGTCTTCGAGATCAGGCTCATCAGTACAAGGTTCCCCCTGCGGCCTATCCCTGCCGCCCTGCGCCTTTACGAAGGTAGCGGGGGCTGCCCTTGCCCCCCTCAGGGAAGTGGGCATCCGCATTCTCAATTATCTTGACGACTGGCTATTCCTAGCTCACTCGTGGGATATGGGTTGCGTACACAGGGACATGGTTCTCAACCATTGGCCCAGTTGGGACCTCGGGTCAACTGGGAAAAGAGCAAACTCTCCCCGGCACAGAGGATCTCTTTTCTCGGCGTAGAGCTGGACTCGGTTAGTATGTCTGCGCGTCTCTCCCCAGAGCGTGCACAGCCAGTTCTGAGGTGTGTGGCAACACTCAGATGCGGGTCAGCGGTCCCCCTAAAACAGGTTCAGAGGCTCCTAGGGCACATGGCATCCTCAGCCGCGGTCACGCCGTTGGGTTTGATGCACATGAGACCGCTGCAGCACTGGCTTCATACTCGAGTCCCCAGGTGGGCGTGGCATCGAGGCACATTTCGAGTGAACATCACACCATCGTGTCGCCAGACACTCAGCCCTTGGACAGACATTATGTTCCTACGGTCAGGAGTTCCCCTGGAACAGGTGTCCAGACGCATCGTTGTCACCACAGATGCTTCCAAGACAGGCTGGGGTGCCACCTGCAATGGGCAGGCAGCTTCCGGGGTCTGGACAGGCCCCCGACTGTTTTGGCACATAAATTGTCTGGAGTTGTTGGCAGTGCTCCTGGCCCTGAGGAGGTTCCGACCTATGATTCAGGGCAAGCACGTGTTGGTCAGGTCCGACAACACTGCGGCTGTGGCCTACATCAACCACCAGGGCGGTGTACGCTCCTTTCGCATGTCACAACTAGCCCGCCACCTGCTGCTCTGGAGTCAACACAGACTCAAGTCTCTACGAGCCACTCACATTCCGGGCGAAGCCTATCGTATGGCCGATTCCCTGTCACGACAGGTTTCGCTCGGAGGCAAGTGGAGACTCCAACCCCAGTCGGTCCAACTGATTTGGGATCGATTCGGCCAGGCACAGGTAGATCTCTTTGCCTCACCGGAATCCACCCACTGCCAGCTGTGGTACGGTCTAACCGAGGCCCCCCTCGGTATAGACGCACTGGCACACAGTTGGCCGAGGGGCCGGCTCAAGTATGCGTTTCCCCCAGTGAGCCTCATCGCACAAACCTTGTGCAAAGTCAGGGAGGACAAGGAACAGATTCTCTTGGTGGCCCCCTTCTGGCCCAACAGAACCTGGTTCTCGGACCTGGTGCTCCTGGCATCAGCCCCTCCCTGGCGCATTCCTCTGAGGAAGGACCTCCTTTCTCAGGGGAAGGGCACAATTTGGCACCCGCGCCCTGATCTTTGGAACCTCCACCTATGGTCCCTGGACGCGACCAGGAGGACTTCAGAGACCTTTCACCTTCAGTGGTAAACACACTTCTACAGGCAAGAGCCCCCTCTACCAGACGGCTGTATGACCTAAGATGGCGCATCTTTGTGAACTGGTGTTCTTCCCACGGGAAGGACCCACGGAGTTGTGGCATCAAATCAGTGTTATCCTTCCTTCAAGAAGGCCTGGACAGGCACCTGTCTGCCTCAACACTCAAGGTTCATGTCGCAGCTATATCAGCTAATCATGACTTGGTGGGGGGCAGATCGGTGGGGAAACACGATTTGATAATCAGGTTTCTTAGAGGAGCCCGGAGGCTGAACCCTCCTCGGTCGCATCTCATCCCCTCTTGGGATCTTGCTGTGGTTCTCCAAGGTCTACAACAAGATCCATTCGAGCCCCTTCAGTCAGTCGAACTCGATGCTCTCTCCTTCAAGACGGCTCTTTTGACTGCGCTCACTTCCATCAAAAGAGTGGGAGACCTCCAAGCCCTCTCCGTGAACAGTTCGTGCCTGGAATTCGGACCAGCGGATTCTCACGTTGTCTTGAGACCCCGGCCTGGATATGTGCCCAAGGTCCCCACCACTCCTTTCAGAGATCAGGTAGTGACCTTGCAAGCTCTCTCTTCCCAGGAAGATGACCCCAACCTGACCTTGTTATGCCCAGTCCGTGCCCTGCGCATCTACATGGAACGAACGCAGCCCTTCAGACGTTCGGAGCAGCTCTTTGTTTGTTACGGAGGACAGCAGAAGGGGAAAGCTGTCTCCAAACAGAGGATCTCCCATTGGCTGGTAAACGCGATCCGTATGGCCTACCTGGCCAGAGGCCTACCCTGCCCTCTGGAGGTAAGAGCCCACTCAACCAGGGGCATCGCTGCCTCAGCAGCCCTGGCGAATGGGGCCTCATTTAACAGACATCTGTAGAGCTGCGGGTTGGGCTACACCTAACACATTTGCCAGATTTTATAATTTGTGCAGAGAACCAGTGTCAGCTAGAGTCTTGATTGCTAACTCTTGACTCAGCACACTGGTTGGTGTAGAGCTTGCATAAAGCGCTTCCCCTAATGGTGATTACGCTTCTCAGTTTCAGTAGGTTTCCTGATGCGAACCCTGGACACCATCTCCATCTTTGGCACTTCTGCACATGGCGGAGTTTAGCGGAGAAACCCGCTATGGAATCCCTTCACAAGGTATGACTTCCCTTATTTTGATTGGATTGTGCCCCATATGCAGTGGCCCCTTATGTGGCCCCATATGTGTATTTCCACCTATAACTCTTGTGGTGCGGTGTTTTCCCCTGAGAACAGGTTCTCTAGGATCTGAGTCTGGCTGTCTTCCCGGGTGTGAGACCCACCTCAGGTCCCATGTCTAACCATGTCACTTAAACCCCCCCTGTCGGGCAGGTTGTGAACTCCGCAATGTCTTTCCTTCGGGAGCAGGCATTTTCCCAACGATCTCAAGACACTCAGCCGCCCTTGAGGGAGGCCCGGCTGCAGGACCCCGTTGTACAGGTCAGTCCTTGGACGTTGGATGGTCACGGACGAGGTGAGCTGCACTTACGTTACACGTTGCCCTGTTACTTCTGCACTTGTCTCTCGTGACGCGGTCAGACATGTGGCGTGTTTTTACGGGGACCCCTAGTGTCGTACACTACTCGACACAACTCGGAGTGTACGACAGATAGGGAACGTCTCGGTTACGTATGGTAACCCTCGTTCCCTGATGGAGGGAACGGAGACGTTGTGTCTCCCATGCCACATCTCTGGTCCGCCTCTGAGTGAGCTGAGACGCTCGGCTCCTCAGAATCAGAACGAGTGAGCAGATGCACACGCTGCCCTATTTATACCCGGATGTCCGGGGCGTGGTCAGCTATGCAAATCTGCACACCCAATTTTCATTGGCCTTTCTCAATACTGTCAGAGGTGTTTGGGCTCTCAAGAGCGACCCCTAGTGTCGTACACTACTCGACACAACGTCTCCGTTCCCTCCATCAGGGAACGAGGGTTACCATACGTAACCGAGACGTTTTACTGTTTACTGCATGTTGCTGTTCTGATTCTTATTTCCCTGTAGCGGCTAATAAACTGGAAATTAGCCCCACAGACCTACTTCTGCATTGAAGAATAAGGTGGATAAAATTTCCATGCGAAAAGAAAGCATAAAACTAGGCTACACAAAACTATGCAACCCGAAATAAAAGCTTGATGATTTTAGGTTTAAAAAATGCTGAAAATTCATCTCAATATAAACTCGCAATTCTGGGAAAAAAAGTCACAATTCTGAGTTGCGAGATAGATGCAATGACTTTTTTTTCTCGCAATTGCAAGTCTGTATCTCACAATTCTGACTTTTTTCTTGCAACTGAGAGCTTATATCTTATGACTTTTCTCCGAATTGTGGTATATAAATTCGCAATTGCGAGTTATAAAGTCCAATTTTGAGGGGAAATGAAAGATTAATACGTTCTCAGAATTGCAATTGCATGTTAAAGTCAGTACTGCAAGATATAAACACAATTCTGAGAAAAAAAGAATTGTGAGTTTATAGCTTGCAATTCTGACTTTATAACTCTCAGTCGCGAGTTTATTTCTTCCAATTCTGAGAAAAAAAGGCAGAATTGCAATATAAACTCAATTCTGAGAAAAAAAGAAGTCAGAATTGTACGTTTATATCTTGCAATTCTGACTTCATAACTTGCAATTGCAAGTTTATATCTCACTATTCTGAGAAAAAAATTCAGAGATTTAGAATTCAGAAATCCGAAACTCACAACGAGAAAAAAAGTCACAACTGTGAGATATAGACTAACAATTCTGAGTTTATATCTTTCAATTTTGAGGAAAAAGTCAGAATTGTGAAATATAAACTATATTCTGAGAAAAACAAACTCAGAATTGCAAGTTAATTTTATGTAATTGTGACTTTATAACTCGCAATTGCAAGTTTACATCTCACAATTCTGAGAAAACAAAAGTCAGAATTGTGAGTTTACATACTGCAATTCTGAGGAGAAAGTCAGAATTGTGAGATATAAAAATTCTGAGAAAAAAAACTCAGAATTGTGAGTTTATTTCTTGCTATTCTGACTTTAGAAGTCACAATTGCGAGTTTATATCTCACAATTCTAAAAAAAAAAGTCACAATTGTGAGATATAAACTCGCAATTCTGAGGGAAAAAAATCAGAATTGTGAATTTATATCTTGCAGTTCTGACTTTATAACTCAATTGCGAATTTATATCACAATTCTGAGAGTTTATTTCTTGCCATTTTTACTTTATAACTCGCAATTGTGAGTTTATATGTCACAATTCTGACAAAAAAGTCAGAATTGCGAGGAAAAAAAGTATTTTTTATTCAGTAGCAAAAACAGGCTTCCATAATTATCACACTTTATTCATTATTTTGTTTATTTTATTTCAAAAATTAACTAATAAAAGTACAGTAAAACTATTATTACTATAATTAATTATTTAATTTTTTTATACTTGTATTTGAAGGGCCACACTACTGTATGTGCAGTGTGAGCTAAAAAAAAAAAACAAATCTTCAGGTGCTCTAATGAGAACCAGATTGAAAGAATGATGTGCACCCCTGCATTATATATATATATATATATATATATATATATAAATGTATACAGTATATAATGTGTATTTTTTCTGGTTTCTTTTAAAAATATATATATTCACAACAAAATATTCATTATTTTAAATGTATTGTTTTTCCAATCTATTTATCATTTGCAGTAAGAGCTAGGATTTTTGCAGACAGAATTGAAGAGCTTTTGCTGGAAAAAGATGCCTATTGATGTAAAATATTAACCCATTTTAACTGATGCCTCCAGAACTATCACTAAATCACTCACAATTTAAAGAAACCTCATGTATGTTAGCCTGCTAAATAACATTTCCTTAAAATGACCAGAATTCACAAAAAGACCACAGAAATCCAAACGCTCAAGTCTGTAAGCATAAAACACACATGGAGCATAAAAGTAAGATTGCTGGCCTAACAGGTCCACTTCCATCATCCGTCCAGGAACACTCTCACATTAACCTTGTTACACCGAGTCTTGTGAAGACTTATGTGTTCTTGTACCTTATATGAGGTCATGATGAGTTCCAGAATGTTCCTTGAATCGGGTGCCAACACCCCCACAGTAGCACCAGGAATCAGCCTTGCATAATTCTATCAAAAAGGCAGAAAAATGTGGTTAAACATCAACTCCAATCTCCTGGAGAGTAGCCACAGAATTTGAGATGTGGGAGCGATAAGGCGAAAGAGAGGGAAGACGAAAGAAAAGGAGAACTCCGAAAACATAAAATATTTGTGTCATGAGAGGTCGGTCTGGGTGATGTGATAAAGACTGTGTTTGAACATGTTGTAAAGAGAACTGAATACACCAGTGATTCATGCAGACTATTCACACACTGATAGATCTTCCTTCACAGGTCTTCTCAGGTTCCACATACACAGAAAAACACATGCCTTTTTGTTTGCCTCATTGTGGCCTAAAATGAATAAACATGAGAGAAAAATCCCTTGCTCTTTTCTCACCTCATAGTTCTGTTTCTGATTGTCAGTCACAGCAAATATAAGGAGGATATTGTTTTCAACCAATTTGTCGACAAGCTGCCCTAATGTTGGATATTCCTAACATAGATGAGAAAAGTACCAAAAAACAAGACACCCGGTCAGACAACAAATTCACAAAAATACAGGAGACAAGACAGAACTGCAATGATTAGTTTAAAAAGTAATTAGAACTCAAAATAAACACTGTTTTTGGAGTTTGTAAAGGAATATTCCAGGTTAAATACAACTTAAGTTGTCCCATAGGCTTGAATTGTACGAGACTAGTAAAATGGTGTCTTATTTTACATTAAATTTGATATTGATACTTTTGCCTATTGCCTACTTTTGCCTATTATATTATATTTTATTATATACAAATTCTGTGTATGCCTACATTTAATAACTACGGTAATAAGAACTGCAATAAAAATAAAACATTTAAAAATGAAATAAATACTAAAACACCATTATATTATATTATTATTAAATAAAGTACAAATTCTGTGTATGTGTTCATTTAATAACTACAATAAAGTTGCAATAAAAATAAAACAATTAAAAATAAAATAAATTATAAAACACTATTATAGTACATTATATTATATTACTATTATTAAAAAAGTACAAATTCCATGTATGTTTTCATTTAATAACTATTGTAATAAAAGTTGCTATAAAAATAAAATAATAAAAAATAAAATAAATTATAAAACACTATTATATTGTATTATATTACATTATAAGTACAAATTCCATGTATGATTTCATTTAATAACTGCCATAATAAAAGATGCAAAAAAATAAAACAATAAAAAATATAATAATTATAAAAGATATTATATTATATTATATTATATTATATTATATAGTACAAATTCCATGTATGCTTTCATTTAATAACTACCATAATTAAAGCTGCAATAAAAATAAAACAATAAAAAATTCAGAACATATTTAAAAATTAAAAATGAACAAGAATTATGAAGATATTTTTTTACAACAGTTTTAGTAGTAACATAGCAAGTCACACCACAGGACATGTTTGTTTTTAACATTCCCAAAATTATTTCATGTCAACAACCAAAATGTATATTAATGTAAATGCACACTTATAAACACGGTTAATGCAAATGAGAGCAAGGCCGTGAGTAATTTATGTCCAGTCTGTTCAAAGGGTTTATCCTATTATTTATCTTGGTGTCGATTGTTCAACCGATGAAATACTGAAAATGTGTATCTATCCCTCACAGCCTCTTTTTTATTTGTATCAAATGAAAAATGACTATTGAGGTTAACTACTATTTATCGTAACCCGGAATATTCCTTTAAGTGATCCAAATGTCCTGATTACTCAGGAACTGAAGCTGCAGACTTCACCTTACCAGATGGGCAGTCATGGAATACTCATTACTGTCATCCAGGTGACACTCCCCGTCATTCGGGACAACGATTCCAGACATTTTGCTGTCCATCCCAAAATGAGAATCCGCATCACTCACGAACACCAGCAGCTTCATGGAATCGTTCTGCCAGCCAATTCTGTCCTGCATTGAGAGGGAAATCCAGAAGTTTAAACAAAATGCCATCTAGAGCTATCACTAAGATTATTTTGGTAATCGAGTAATGGGTTGATTATTCTGACGATTTTTTGTAGCAATAAAAATAGTGAATAATAGCCTGAATAA
Source organism: Labeo catla (assembly GCA_012976165.1). Classification (NCBI taxonomy): domain Eukaryota; kingdom Metazoa; phylum Chordata; class Actinopteri; order Cypriniformes; family Cyprinidae; genus Labeo; species Labeo catla. Next base: position 100,565 of record VONZ01001233.1, read on the forward strand.
ATGACTTAACAACATATATAATAGCAATGAAGCAATAATAATTAGTTCAAATAATGTATCAAAGCAAGTAATCATATGGCTTTATTGAACAAAATTGTTAAAATACATAATATATTAGAAACAATAGAGCTACATTACGTATTATAACAAATGACTACAGAGGGCGCCAACGGCCTGACGATTGTTTTTACACATTACTGTGCGATCAAATCCTTGTTTAATATTGACTAAACAACATTTTAATTCAAATGTCCACTTAATATTTATTATTTGGCCATTTTTTTACAACAGAAATGGTACAGCCACTGTAATTTCTTGAATATGTGGACATCAAAACAAGTAAACTCAGAGTGAGGGTTTGAGCTTTTATTTTGAAATCGCGATGAACAGTTAGCATGTTTACAAACATAATGGTGTATTCCCCTGTGTTTGCGTAGGTTTATAGAAGATTTGCCTTACAAATCTGATGAAATGGCAAAGGTTTCGTTCCCAGATGAACGTTATAATAAACCCAAACTTACAGCAACATGCAGAGATGAAGTTTGAGGAGTAGCATTTACTAACCTACACGCATGTAAATAATTAAAAGCGCATATATTAAACCTGCATCCCATGTATTTATTTATTTAAATTGTGTCGTTATAGCATTATGCTTTATTATGATTTTTAAACTGGTTTAATATCATGCAGCCTTGGAAAATGGTGTAATAATGCATTTCATGGATTATTCTCATCCGTGGAATGCCCCACTTCCGGTATTTTGCGGTTACTCGACACGAGCAAAATGCAATGAGGATTTAAAAAAAAAAAAGCGAGAGCTCGAATTGAATCGAGGAATCGTGACAAATAAGGTGACCAGATTTCTAAAATGAAAACCAGGGACATTCTCTTGTTCAGTGGTCAAAATATCACTGAAATATCATTTGTGGTTATCTACGAATTAAAAAAACGGGGACAATATGTTTTTGTTTTTAATTGTTGTGGTTTCCATTTATTAATAAACTAACTGATAATAATTACAGTGATGTTTGAGGATCAAACTTACCTTAGTTTTTTTTTTTTTCATACAATAGTATTGCAAATAGCAAACACATTAAAACAGTAGTAGGCCTATTATAACAAAATTATGGTCTAAAAATAAAACAATAAATATGAGAGCATATGATAAATAAAACTGTATTTAACAAATGTTATTTTCAAACTGTATTTAACATTTTTACAACAGGAAATCATTCGTGATCCTGCTTACAGCAGAAGTGAGTATAAGGGTTTTTTATGAATCTCTTCAATCACCTTTCTTAATAACGTGCTAGTTATCAAGTTTAGCAGCTAAACTCTAAATGCAGCTAAAGTAAACAATCTCTCAGAGCAGCAGAGAGAAGAGAGGGGCGGGGCGAGCAGAGCTCATTTGCATTTAAAGGAAAAATCCCTCAGAATGGGATGAATTTTGCAGAGCTGACAAGGTAAAAAGGGTGTTGTTTTACACAACCATTGAGAATTTTTAACCAAAGTATATTAAAGACTTTTCATTAAGACCCTAAAGAATCATATCAACTTGTGGAAAATGGGCATCCGATGACCCCTCAATATAAACCGACAAGTGTTTTTCATGACAAAAATGGTATCAGTCACTCAGTATGTATTTTTTATTAATGTTAAAAATGTTTAATATTTATGAATTAGATTATAAACCTGTCCATTTCATTGGGAGTGCAGGGAGTGTACTTTTGCACTTCCTGAATGGCTGTGATATTTCAGTGATTCTGTCACAATGTGCTGTCAGTATATTTGCGGGTTGTTCTGAACGTGCTATAGGACGGGGACATTTCCGGAGACAGCTCCAGTCAGGGACAGGACACCAAAAACCAGAAAACGGGGACGTCTGGTCACCCTAGTGACAACCCTAATGTCATCCCTTTATTAAAGCAAAGTCTGTGGAAACCGACTCACCCCGCACACGGCTGCCTGCATGATGGCGTCAAAACCGCCCTCTGGCACGTCGATGTTCGCTGATACCTGCTGCTTTTTGATGATCTCATTAAACTTCTCAGTACTGCTTGTTAGCGACAGAAGATGTCTGTATCCAAATGTGGGAAGACATTCATAATCAACACTCCTGCAAAGGAGAAAAGTGATAAAAATGGATTTCTATTATCTGAAACGGTTCATGGCTCAATTCTAAATGGGAGATGATGTCATGTGACGTAACTCGCTGATCTCAGCGGTCATAAATATGATTGGTTGAAATTAAATCACACTTTCCCCCCACTGATGTCCCATTCGTCTTACTTCTTAGGTTTATACTGGCAGACCTTTTAGATCTGACTAAGGTGGTGTATTATGGGAATCACCTGCAGGGATTGGCCAACTCTTCACGTGTTATCTTGATAAAAGGCAGAACTGGTTTCTCCACAAAGGAGCCGAATCCTAGTCTGAATTTGCTAGTAAGCTTAGCCATCTCTCTGGAGAGCGTTGAACCCAAGTCTTTGATCATTTTCAGATCATCGAACATAGACGCTGACAGGTCCATCAGGTAATAAATGTCCACCGGATGGTCCTCCGGTTCCTGCACTTGCATCTGAAAGGTCAGCTGACTTCCTGTGGAAGACAAATGACAAATAAAGCTCAAGATTCCAGTGTGGTACGAATGTTTTCCAAGTCAGAGTGATCTTCAGCACCCACTGTAACCAGTAGACATTATGTAGTTCGTTTGTAGTTGGTTTTCTGTCTCTGAATGACTAAATCATTCTAATCTTACCATCAGGGGAAGTACCTCACCAGCAGAGGAGCAGATGTGGGTAGAGAGAAACCTTTCTTTGATTTTCAAATCTGTGTCACCCATTTATGTACCTGGCCTAAGCTGGAGGCGCATCTTCTGCGGTGCAATGTATGAAACGTTAATGAGGCCGGCGCTCTTTCCTAAGCCTTGATCCTTCAGCACTTTGACGTTTGTGATGGGGAACTCCACAAATTCGCCGGAGCATCCCTTCTGAAGAAGAGCCTCTGGTGTGTCGCATCTCTCGACGATTGAGAAAAAGTCGGTGAAATTCTAGATAAACAATCATTTGATTTATTATTGGTAACACCTAAAAAATGAAAATTACCCCATGATTTACTCACCCTCAGACATGCTAGGTGTATACGACTTTCATCTTTCAAACAAATATATTTATATTTAAAAATGTCCTGGCTTCTCCAAGCTTTATAATGGGATTGAATGGGTGTTGAGATTTTGAAGTCCAATAAAGTGCATCCATCCGTCATAAAAAGTACTCCACACTGCTCTGGGGGGTTTATTCAGACCTTCTGAAGCGAATCAATGCATTTGTGTGTCCGTAATCTCTAGCTTTTGTTCATCACCGTGCTCACCTAAGGATGTTTTTCTTAAACAAACGCATCGATTCGCTTCAAAAGGCCTTTATTAACCCCCAATGGATGCACTTTATTTTGCTTCATAATCTCAACAGCCATTCACTGCCATTATAAAGCTTGGAAGAGCCAGGACATTTTTTAATATAACTCTGACTGTACTCGTTTGAAAGAAGAAAGTCATATACACATAGGATGCCTTCAGGGTGAGTAATTCATTGGGTGATTTTCATTTTTGGATGAACTATCCCTTTAATTTAATAGTTAATAAGATAATAAAACAAAGATTACTGGAGCGAGTTGTAAGCTGCTGTCAAAGAAAAAAAACCCCACTAATGTCAACAATTATTCATAATAAGCAGACTGACAATAAGACAAAGATCACTTAAAAATAAATTTCCGTGCATGTGCCTTTTAATTAAAAACCGGACGTGAAGAATCATTTACTAGCACTGTTGTTGCTACAGTATACTGTAAAGTACTATGTAAATTCTATAATATTATATTATTAGAATATATGTAAAAACATTTTTCATTTATTTATTCATTTTTGAGGTTAACTACCCCTATAAGAAAAGGTTTGTTCAATGCATTCTGAGTAATGTTAAAAGCAAAAGCATTTGTATTACCTGTAGTGTGCACCAGGCGCAGTGTGGCCCCAGCTGCAGACACTCGTCACAGGAGAGAGCGTTAAATTGAGAACACGTCCCTGCGTACGACACAGCACAGCGTGGTTTGTGGATGCGGTTCGCTTTTCTCAGTGCAACAAAGTTTCTCATGCAACATCAAAACCATAGAAAGTCAGCTGATATTTTTTTGCTCTGCCAAAAAGTAGAAATAAGCTGCAGTACATGCATGCGAAGAAAAACAACAACTTGATTTAAGTATAATTTTTAGTGTACTTTTAGAAAGTAGCAGACTTAAATCAAGATTCTTAAATCAAGTTGTTGGTTTTCATCACATGCATATACTGCAGTCTACTTCTCTATTACAGCAATATACGCTGAGGTCTTTTTAGGTAAAACCAATAAACATAGCAGGTGAGATGGACTGACGCATTTGTGAGTTCAAAAATGCTTACACTAGAAAAAAAAATGGGTTTGTGGTTCAGTCTCATTCGCTGTCTTCCCAGCATGCACTGGGGCATAAATGATAGCTCTTTTTTTGGACTGTTTACCATTTTTATACATAGTATTTTTGATGTTAAGTTTGTTGTCATGTTTAGTAAGCTGTCTTGTGATGTCAGGATGACTTTGCTCCTGACCAATTAACTGTACCAAGTTTTAAGGTCTGTATGTGGCATTTGAAAGTGCTTAATATCTTGAGAATATCATTTGATGAATATTTATATAACTGTGTGACAGCAACAAGAACTTTACCCTATTTACATAGCTGCGTTTCTTATAAAAAAAAAAAACATGAGATGAAGCACATAATATTAAACAATATTAAACAATGTTAAACGTAAATAAGAGAAGCTATCTCCACAGAACATTTAAATAATCTAAATAGGTATTGTTACATTGATGTAAATTTTCAAAATAACTTAATTATTTAAAACAAATATACTTTAATTAAAATAATGAAGTAAGTGGGCTAAAAACCGTGTAAACTTTTGCCTTCAATTGTTGTAAATGTTAAAAATGTTTAAAGCCGGAATTAAAAGCTGAATGAGGAACGAAACTGCACGTATGTACTGTATGAGTGTGATTGATCAAAATTTGCCTTGTCTTACCTCCGACAGTGCCGAGCCAGAAGTGAAGGACAAGGTAGAATAAAACAATCCCCATTAGTCCTCAAGGTTTCTGAACACAGGAGAAAAAATACAGTTCATATTCTCACACAAACAAACGCGGGATGCGATTATGTAGTGCGAGCAGGTCTGAGCTCACCTGGACAGACAGACTCAGCGCCTGCGCTTACCTGCCCAACCTTTATATGCACTTCCGTGCAAGCGAGAACACAACAGGTAAGTCACTCTCTCACACCGGCAGATATCTCGCACCAATACATGTGTCACAACACAACAGCCTCTCTAACGCGCTTGACATCACGATTATGATTAAGAAATACATTGATCTACTAGAGTATTTACACAATAGTGGTCATTTAGATTCTTTATTAAGCGATAAAATTATGACTAAGTACTACCTATTTCTCAGTCTAGACATGATCAGGCTTCTGTAATATATGACGTGTTAGTGTGGCACTTTTGTATGGTAATGTGGTGTTTTTTACTCAGATGTCTAGCTCACTTCTGCAAACACGGTTTATGTGGTATAGTTGCGACATTGAGAGTGAGACTAGCTATATTCCCTACCGAAATAAGCTAAACACATATCGAACTGTTCGTTTTGGAAAATAAAATGTCTGTCATTAAATTAGGTAACAAAATGTGGAATCAGTTGGCAACAAGAAAGTCGTCTGTTTAGAATTAAATTCTAAAGCAATATATAATTTGTTCAAAACGAAGATGAAATGCCTTTAGATACTCTCTGGTTGTAAAATATTAATCTTACATGGTCAAACGTTTGTTAATGCAATGAACTTCACCTTGTTAATTGGACTCCTGTGTAAACTTGAGGGAAACTGACTTCCGACATTCACTAAAAAAATCACCCTGGGACTAGTTAAACATTAAATAATGAATGCGGCTAAGAAGGGTAAAGTTAGTTGTGAAAAAAATTTAGCCACTTGATTTATATATTGTTGTTTACCGATTTCAAATACTATGCATCCACCTCATTTTTTGCGGTACGGACGCGGTCGTTTTATGGTTCTGGCTTCCGGTCTTTTTAGCTGTACAGAAGTTCGTTTTGCCGCTTGATATTGCAGATTGCGGTGTCTTACCATATTTTTTCAAAATGTTTTACCAGTTAGTATATGTTGTTAGGCTGTTCTTCTCTTATCTTCTCTTATGTAATAGACAATATGTAAGTGAGCATTCACTCGATTCAGTGACTTCCAGTGTACCTGACTTGTCATTTTTGAAATGCCGTCTGTCAATTTTTTTTTTTTTTTTGTGACCCAAATGTTTGTGTTAATCGCTAATCGCTAAAGACATTTTTAAACAAAACACGAAAGATTTTGTGATATAGTGTACGCTGACTAACTAGCAACCAGCTGTTGTGGTTACTGAAACGTATAATGTACTTACATGAATTATTAAAATACAAATTGTTGTAATACTGTATAGTGTTGTTTAGGGGTCGAGCTTTAATTAGGGGTAGCCAGGGTCCCGTAAACCCCCATAATTCACACCCAGACTAACACTGAATAGTCACTGGAGGCCCCCAAGTCACTGTACAGATGGTTGCCAGTAAGAAATCCTGTTTGACTATCCTGTCAAGGCATCACGAGTGCTTCACTGTTTAAATTCCCATTGGCAGTCGCCCATAACATCACATTTGCACATACAATATCACCTGTCACTCATGTCGCCACCTCTACAAATGAATGATTTGTTGTCAGATTTCTCCTGCAAATAGCTGTCAGTGTGAACGACACAGAAATGTTTATCTGTTCTTTCATTGTTTAGTTCATACATTGTAATATAGTATTTATGTCAACACTCAGCAGTAATTAGGAATGAAAACAAACCTTGAGCAAACATAGAGGATAAGCTCAGGCCATGACCCTCACATGAATCATATTTATCAGTACGTTACGATAGATGTCAAAGACAATCATAATACAGTTTACTTATGTGCTTTTAAATTATATGACTTTCACCGACGCATATGCTGGGAATCAGTCCAGTTAATATCTTGTTTTCTGCAGTTCACTCTAATTGGGTGACCTTTTGACTTTGTTTTATACACGTATTGCCAAATATCCATAGGGAATGGTCTGATTCTTCAACAAAGCCTGTGGGAATCCCCATGGCCTTGAGTAATATTAATATTTGCTGAGTGTGGTTGCATGTGACACATTCCTCTCTATATGGCTGAAAACAGGTGTGTGTGTGTGTGTGTGTGTGTGTGTGTGAGAGAGAGAGAGAGAGCCACGCCTGGCTGCGAGGAGCTGTGACTCAGTTTCTGTCTGATACCACAGAAAGACATATATATAGATAAAACAATGTCAATGTTTAACTGGTCAGGTTGTACAAAATGAGCACAGGACATTGTTTCATATTTCAAAAGAGTGACCAAATGTAATGATTAACATCCAATCGTAAATTATTTGGATGGCCACCAATGTGAGCGAGTGGATGAGGCCTCAATAGATTTTATTGTTATTGAAACAATAGATTAAATAATGGGTTGTTTTCATTTTTACAACCATAATTCAAGGTCAGCGTGGAAATATTGGAGTTGAAATGTTACTCTTTTATAACCTTAGGCTTAATAGACTTGGTTATATATCATTTTAAAGTATCAGCTTTGTTTGTTCTAAAATTCCTTGGCATCTTGGCAAACACTTTGAGACATTGTTGAGATGTCTTCTGAGGAGACTTATGTGAGATTACTGGGGACTTTTTTACTATAGACGTTTGAAAAGCACCATATTTAACCACAGATCTCCATTTGCTCTGCATTTAATCTCAACCTAAATGTTTAAAGATTGCATTTTTCCTTCCTGAAGTGTATCTGTGACAGTAAGATATACAATAAATATATTTTACTAATTCAAAAGTGAGCATCAGATTGTATCAATTTATATTTGAATTTAAATATATTCTATGTATATTTTATGTGATTTATTAATTATATCTTTATCAAATGTATATGTGTATTTGTATTTCATTACAATTTAAAATACCCTAGCTTTCAAAATCAAGAACAAGGATGCATCATGCAGGATCACGTGATCATAAATGGCAAAATTCATGACCAGTGACCTTCATACCCTTCACTAACAGATTTTTGAAATAAATTTAATTGATAACTTCTATTTAGAACAATGACATTTGGAATTTAACTATGTAAGAAATTAGTCATAAAGAGAGACATGTCAGGTGTAGGTACAGCAATTAAGACCATAAATCAAACTTTTTGTTTCATGTCTCAAGTCTAAGACCATATTTTCAATTATTAGTCAAGACCAGCTGAAAATATGGTGTTGGATTCCGACTTGAGTCTAAATCTGTGATTTCCCGTGATATTCTCCTCCCTTAACATAAACACGCCCCCTGTATCCAGTCCTATGCCTATTCAGACATATATCCCAACCCACCTCATCAAAGCATATATATCATATCCTGCTCTTCTGTCCTGCAGCTTGTATTTATCCCATCAAATCCTGTCACATATCCTATCCTACCCAATCCCGTATATCACCCTGTCCTATCTCAATCCTGTCATATTATATATCCCAACCTATCCCATCCCATACTATCCTATTTCCCATCCTATTGCATTTATCCTATTGTATCTTGAAGGTGTATCCTATCCTATCTCATCCAATCCTATCATATCATGCTCTGTCCTGTCCTAATCTATCATGTCCTACATCCCCTCCTATGTGTCCTATTATATCCTATCCTTATGTATCCTACAGATATATGTGACCCTGGACCACAAAACCAGTCTTAAGTCGCTGGGGTATATTTGTAGCAATAGCCAAAAATACATAGTATGGGTCAAAATTATTGATTTTTGTTTTACGCCTTACAACTTAATTTTTGTTTAGTAATATGCATTGTTAAGAACTTTATTTGGACAACTATATTTGGACAAGGTGATTTTCTCAATATTTTAATTTTTTTGCACCTTCAGATTCCAGATATTCAAATAGTTGTATCTCGGCCAAATATTGTTCTGTCATAGCAAACCATACATCAATGGAAAGCTTATTCAGCTTTGAAATGATATATTCTATCCTATCATACCATATCCTATCTTAATTTATCATATCCTATATCCCATCTTATTTGTCAGATCCTATCCTATCCTTTCTTTTCCTATCCTGTTCTATTATACCATATCCTATTCTAATCATATTAATCATATTCTAGATCCCATCCTATATATCCTATCCTATCCTACCCTATCTAATCTATCATATCCTATATCAAATCCTATGTATCCTATCCTATCCTATCCTATCTTATCATAATTTATCATATCCTATATCCCCTCCTACCTGTCAGATCCTCTCCTTTCCTATTTTATCCAATCATACTATACCATATCCTATCCTAATCTATCATATTCTATATCCCATGCTATATATCCTATCCTTTCCTTTCCTATCCTATCCAATCTTATCCTATCCTATCCTAATATATTCTGTATCCCATCCTATGTATCCTATCCTTTCCTTTCCTGTCCAATCTTATCCTATCCTATCCTAATATATCATATTCTGTATCCTATCCTATGTATCCAATACTTTCCTATCCTATCCTAATCTATCATATTCTGTATCCAGTCCTATGTATCCTTTACTTTCCTATCCTATCCTAATCTATCATATCCTATATACCATCCTATGTATCCTATTCTATCCTATCCTATCCTATCCTATCCTATTCTATCATATTCTATATTCCATCCTATGTATCCTATCCTTTCCTGTCCTATCAATCTTATCCTATCCTATCCTGTTCTATCATATTCTATCATGTTCATCCAATCCTATGTATCCTATACTTTCCTCCTATCCTAATCTATCATATCCTATATACCATCCTGTATCTATTCTATCCTATCCTATCCTATCCTGTCTTTTCCTATCCTATCTATCATTATTCTCCCATCCTATGTATCCTATCCTTTCCTATCCTATCCTTCTTATCCTATCCTAATCTATCATATTCTATATCCCATTCTATGTATCCTATCCTTTCCTGTCCTATCCTGTCTTATCCTATCCTAATCTATTGTATTCTATATTCCATCCTATGTTTCCTATCCTTTCCTGTCCTATCCAATCTTATCCTATCCTATTCTATCATATTCTGTATCCAATCCTATGTATCCTATACTTTCCTATCCTATCCTAATCTATCATATCCTATATACCATCCTATGTATCCTATTCTATCCTATCCTATCCTATCCTGTCTTTTCCTATCCTAATCTATCATATTCTATATCCCATCCTATGTATCCTATCCTTTCCTGTCCTATCCTGTCTTATCCTATCCTAATCTATCATATTCTGTATCCCATCCCATGTATCCTATCCTATCATCCTGTCCTATCCTCTATCTATTTTGTCCCATCCTATGTATCCTATCATATCCTATCCTATCTATATCCCATCCTATGTATCCCTATCCCTTTCCTGTCCTATACTATCCTAATCTATTATATTCTATATCACATCCTATGTATCCTATCCTTTCCTGTCCTGTCCTATCCTATCATATTTTGTATCACATCGTATGTATCCTATCCTTTCCTATCCTAATTTATCCTATCCTATCCTATCCTATCCTAATCTATCATATCCTGTATACCATCCCGTGTATCCTATTCTATCCTATTATATCCTCTTATCCTATCCTAATCTATCATATTCTACATCCCATCCTATGTATCCTATCCTTTCCTTTCCTATCCTATCCTATCCTATCCTATTCTACTATACCATATCCCATTCTAATCTGTCATATCCTATATCCCATCCTATCTATCCTATCCTGTCCTATCACACTTTGTACATAAAACTTTGTTTAGCCAGTTTTGACACTAAATTTGAATTTGACCATGTTCATGACTGGTTTTCACTTTTTAACCTGCTCAAAAGCCATAAAAAGCAATATCAAACTATATATAACTTTAACCTTTTCCACATTACAGCAGATCAAATTCAGACACTCCGGACACCTTACTCAAAGCATATTTTTGGCTGTATCAGATTGGAGTAACTCACCCCTGGAGGCCTCGGCAGCTAGCATGCTGTCCTCTCTCTCAATACCAAAACCACAGCAGCAAGTGGGAAACGACGGATGTCTGTCTGTCTGACTAAAAGTGTGTGTCGGAAGCAATAGTACGCTCAAACTATCACAGCGGCTTTATGGAGCATGACGCCTGTGCTCCCTTCCTCACCCCCTTTTCTCAAATACACACACACTTTTCTGCCTGAATGACGGCAGCAACTGGAAGACTATACACACACACATACACACACAGCGTGAAGCTTCTTCATTAGTGAGAGACAGAATGACAGGCCAAATGGGCATGTGTGACTGTGGATTTTGCTGAATGTGTGTGTGCGCAGCATGTAGGTCAGTGGGGTTTTTCTCTTGTATGTCAGACAGCGAAACTCTGTGGCAAGTAAAATCCACCATTATTGTCAGGTGCTTTCTTAGTTTAGTAACAGGTCTTAGCATGCCCAGTATGTATGTGCGCCTCAGGTTTTGCCTGCATTGGGGCCTTAAAGAAATATTTCATGTTAAATAAAAGCTCTGTGCAGACAATTTTGTGACGTAATGTCGATTACCACAGAAATGAATTGTGACTTGTCTCTCGAAAAAAACCTAAAACGACTGTAAAAATGATTTCAACACACTTGCAGCTTAAATTATACTAATTATTATAACAATGTAGCTTCACATTTCTTATTTAAATCCTCCAAAAACTGTCCCCATTCACTTCCATTGCAAATTTTTGCTTTTTTAAAATAAATCTTATTAATTTTTGAGGTAATACACATTATGCCATCAATTGAGCTTATATTCTTTAATTTAATGTCCCAACAGGGACAAATCAACTACAATGGGGAAAGCAGCCAAGGGTTGCTAAATTACATTTTAATGAAAATTTAAAAACACAGACACCATTTTGTGAGGGTTAAGAGCTAGAAAACATCCTTAGCTCAGTATAAAAACAACTGAAGTCAGTAGAAAGTCCCCACCGTGCTAAAAAAAAACAAGCGTGTGTGTGCGTGTTGGAGGGCTGCAGTCACACTCACCAGAAATGAATGGCACAGATTCACTCCTCATTCTTCCTCACTGAACTATGAATGGAACGTGGAGAAACTGAGAGAGAAAGAAGAGAGAATGAGAGACACAAAGAGAAAATGTCTCTTTTATATAAAGTCAAAGGGAAACAATGTGGGCAGTGAACGCTTTGTGGTTGTACTGTTTCACACAAACACACACACATACACAGACTTCAGAAAAATTACAGACCTCTCAATAGTTTCGTAATAAGATAGTAATCTTACAATTATTCAGAGCAAAACAAGATCTTGACCTTTGTATGAGCCTTTTAAAAGGGGATGACCACTTCAGGTATCCTCACAAGTAAGATTCTGGCACATTGGTGAGGGCATTTTATTACTACACATCTAACAAATCAAACCCCGAAACAACCCCTTTCTTTTGTGAAATTCAAATATGTCAAAAGAAATACTTGCCAATTGAAATTTTAAAACAAATCCCAAATCCAATAAATAAATAATACAAAAAAATATATATATCTTCATATAAACAATCTAATGCTTTGCCTGTGCTCTTTGATTCAAATTAGAGGCAATGACTGCATTTAAATATAGATCCAAAAAAATATGCTGCATACATGCAGTTTTTGATTTAAATTAAATTAGTTTTAATTTATTTTATTCTATTTTATCTTTAATTTTAAATGTAATGTAATTTTTTTATTTAATTTTATTGTTATTTTATTTTATTATTTTAATTAGTTTTAAGTGTGTTTTATTTTTAATTTAATTTTAATTTAGTTTAATTTTTGTTATTTTAATTTAATCATATATGAATTTTTTGTTTAATTTATTATTTAATTTCATTAATTTACATTTTATTTATTTCATTTTTATTTAATTTTAATTTTACTACTATTTTATTTTAATATTTTAATTAATTCATTCATTAACTAATTTAATTCATTGTTTAATTTAATTTAGTTTTAATTAGTGTAATTTTTTATTTTAATTTAATTATATATTTTTTTTAATTTAATTTATTATTTGATTTCATTAATTTACATTTTATTTATTTCATTTTTTATTATTTTATAATTTAAATTGTATTTTGTTTCATTTAAATTTAATTTTATTTTTAATTCAATTTAAATTGTATTTACTTTAATGTAATTATTTTAATGATTTTTCATTTTTTTCATTTTTTAATTTAATTTTATTATTTTTTATTTAATTTAAATTTTTAAATTTTATTATTTTAATGAATTTTAATTGTATTTTTTAATCTGTTTTTTGTTTTATTTTATTTTTTTTTTTTTTTTTTTTTTTTACTGAATTGTACTTTAAATTGATTTTATTTATTTATTTTTTTATTTTATTTTATTTATTTTTTTATGCAGATCTTGTACACTACTAATTTTACCCCCAACGTCTAGACAAAACCACAAACACACACATACCTCTTATCTGGCTAGTTCAAAATGCCATCCAACACAAATAGCTTTATAATAACCTTTGGCATTTCAGATGTTTTATTTCAGGAATATACCAGCAAAATCAGTTTTGCTCTTTGACTGTGACAGTCTCTTTCCATCGTGGGGTTCAGCATGTGGGTTTTGATTGACAGGGCGCTGTGGTGGTTATGGCGGTACTTAGATTGAAAAAGTAAGAGACAGATCTCCCGTCTACATAACACACACACGTTCAAGCACAGACATGTAGCCTATACATCCACACACACTCGCACATACATGTACCTAACCTTCACACTCCCACCAGGATACAGGGTGTGTGTCCTATCAGCTGTCTGGGGGGAGGAAAAAAAACAGGTGTACATGCTATTAAATGTGAATTTGTCATTAATATGGATCAAGAAACTAACGTCTGACAGAAATCATAAGAAAAACAGGAAAGACAATGAGAGAGAGAGAGAGAGAGAGAGGGAGAAAATCAGAAACTGAGAAAACAACTACCACAGACACGCTCTCATAGATTAGAGTTTGAGTCTGTGGTAATTAGACAGCAGAAAACACACACACACACACACACTGAGAAAGAGACACATGCAAGGTGCCTGTGAGTCTTAGACATAATCTCAGGGATTTATGATAAAACCCTGCAGGCTGATATTACAAAGGGCCCATCGGCACGACTGCTTTCAACTAAAGAGACCTTCCAAAGAGATGACAGTGAAATGTAGAAACTACCTAAATATAAATAGAAATGTACTTTCAATGACAGTAACATTTAAAATCAAGGTAAAAGTTTAAAATGCTAAAGATATGTGAGGGCTCAGCTGAGATGCTACGTTTTGTGGCCTTAACTGTAACGCCATCTGCTGGTCAATGTGAGTAAGACAATTCTCTTAAATTGTGCTTATATTTCAAATGATGTTTTAGAACGTTATCTTTATCCACAAGTTTCCGGGGGGCGCTACTGTAAAAAAGAACGTGGGTACAACTTCCGGTAAGTTTGCGGACGTAGTATACCAATGGTATTTTGTGTGCTAATTAGCGAAGAGGCTAAGTGTTTTTTAGACCATTGCTTACTTTGTAAAGATGCACACCTTTATGAGAGATGCCATTACGTTCTTATGGACAACATATGCTTTTCGAATTCGTGTTATTGTCAAATTTGGATCGCTAAATCTTGAATGACTGTCAACTAGTGAAATGACGTTTGAACCGAGACATCAGAGCTAGTGTTTAAGGTCATGCCAGATGAAGCCTCGATTCGAGGCTTGCTAATGTAGAAATCTCTTTCGTAAAAGCCTTACTTTCTGTCCAGTCATGTGCGCGATTCACTCATGTCGTAAAGTTTAACCCCCAGATCTTACTTTGCGAGTACATTTTCATTAGGACCTGTTTAATAATTACATTTTTAAATACCCAGTCATACAAGTAATATAAAGAATACAAATTTTTTTTTTAGGAAAATTAAATATATGCCATATGCAATTAATATATGTGTACATTATTCTTATATTACATCGTATTGATATTCGTCCTGGCATTTAATGGCACTATTCAATGAGTAAATTAATTCATCAGAGTCAGAAATTCAACAAACAAACACACACACTGTTAGGCTTTTATCTGTGCGTATAACATGGACCGATCTATGGAAATTGTGGTGAATGACTCTTACGACGGAGCTTTAGTCTTTTGGCTGCTTTATTTTTTACAACCACCAGATCGCGCTGTTTTCAGACACTCTCGAAGTTTTGAATCTTTTCCCGAAACACTCAGAGGAAAGTCTCGGTACTTCACGAGGCTTCATTTGCCTCTCACTCCTGTCAGCTGTTGAATTAATGAGTGTCACGTCCCGCTTGTTTACACTGAACCGGAAGACGCTTCCACTTTTGACGCAAGGCCTCATGGGGCGTAGGAAACTTGTGGATAGTTACAGTTATCGGTCTTGGTGTGAACATCCCTTGAAGCTACATATGAAGAGTTCAGATGCAAAAGCCTTTAAATCCATCTGACGTATTTCTTTAAAATGAGCATTTCTTTCTGGCTACTTTGTATAGGTTTCTTTGTAAGTAGATACTTCTGATTGGGCTGAAGCTGGAATTTTGCGAGTTTAAAGTAATTCACTCAGTATCATGTCATTTTTGACCGAGATGGCTTTTAGCTGTTTTTTCATCTGAACTCTTCATATATATATATATATATATATATATGTGTGTGTGTGTGTGTGTGTGAGCGTAAGCTGCATCGAATGAACCAGTTGCTAGATTTAATGAAGAAAAAGTTGAGTGGTTCTCACTTTTATGCAGTTACTAAACGCTGTGTTTAGCATGTATCTAGATTTTTACTTACTTACTCAAGTTAAAAGATTTCACCTCCAAATTAGACCTACAAGTCCCGGGTTCCTCCTTTAGTGTGTAAGTAGTGTTATTTTGAGGTTGGCAATTATATGTGACCCTGGACAGTCATAAATGTAAAATTCGCGAAATTGAAATAAAGCTGAATAAATAAGCTTTCCGTTGATGTATGGTTTGCTAGGAAAGGACAATATCTGGCCGAGACACAACTATTTGAAAATCTGGAATCTGATGAAAATCACCTTTAGAGCTGTCCAAATCAAGTTCTTAGCAATGCATATTAATAATCAAAAATTATGTTTTGATATACTTACAGTTTAATAATTTTGCGCAAATCATACCATTGAAGTACACATCATTCAGCTGAATTGTGCCTTGTTCCATTCATGCAATAAACGCTTGACCACTTCTGCGTTGTGGGCTATGACTAATTTCATGTGATTTCACAAAATTACAATTTAAATACAGAAATGTATCATAATTTTTAAAAAATAAAGCTTCATAGAAAGGTTAAAAATAACATTTCATTTAAGATGGAAATAGAATCAGGACCCTCGTTTTCTATTCTGTCGTGCAGCACTCAAAACTGTGGACAATATAAGGCCGTTTCACCGTAAAATAACCTTTGAATCGTTTTTGAACTGGTTCATTAAAGCGATTAATCCGAAAGAACCTTTTCGTGAAAACGAATCAGACTTCTAATCACTATTAGCCAGCAAAGCTGCATCCTCAGACTCCGACGTGCTCAGTACCGACTCCTTTCATTCAGTTTATTTTCGGAATCGATGTTCAGTGACGTTTGATGACAACAGCCGAGATATGATACAGCCTTTCGTTTGTAAGGCGCCCATAGATAAGCTTTGTTGAACTGAAAACGGCTATGAATGGAGAGTCGATTCCCCTTGATATGATTGATTCCAAACTTTGGAATCGACTCTCGATGCCCATCGCCTCGGAATCGAGTCTTTTTGGAATCGACTCCCAGCATTACTTGATTTAGCCTTAGACTTACCGTATCATTTTATAAATATTACTGTTTTTGTGTCACGGAATGTCGTTTTCAGGCGAGAATGTACTCGTTTATAGTTCAAGTACGCATTTCGTTAATAAAGATAACGTCTATTTGAAAATTTGCTTCAACGTTTTCGGACATGAGAGCTTCGGATCGTCAGCGGCCGTTCTGCACCCATGAATCCGCCCGAGAGCATCTCATTTCGGGCAGATCTTCTGGTATTTACCGCTGGCTCTTATGTCTCTGTAGTGGTTACACATGAGATATAATTCGTTATGGGTAAATCTAACGGTAGTCTTTGGTCTCGGCCTACGGACGAATCACAGCCGTGCCGATATACAGCATAGTCTACTCGTGTGATATTGTTCATGGATTATATTATATTATAGGTTTAACAATATGTATTTAAGTAATAACATGGTTTGGAAGATGGATTTTTTGCACTCTGATTAATAACATAGTAACAAATAATAACAAATAAACAAAGCTATTTTTAAGTGTAAAGTTGCTGTGAAATGTTATACTGAATATCTACGCATCCATTCATACACTTTGAAATGACCCATTCCTTAAAAAAAAAAATTATAAAATAAAATAAAATCACAAGATTACAAACCAAACCCGAAAACAAGTTTGAGCTCTTTTAATTCAAAAAAATCTTTTCTTTTCACAACAGAAAAAAGGAAATAAAACAAATTCTGGACGTGCAAGTGGCAGGTGTTCAATAGAACAATTTAAAAAAAAAAATCAGTATCTCAACAACAGTCCTGTGTTTATACACTGCGTGAATGATTGCTGTTTTGAAACGTTTATTTTGACAACTGAAATAAAGACACTGTATCTCTCCAATGAAACTACGACGTGCTGCTTTTTGACACACGTTAGTAACTGTGATAATATTTCACTTTGGTTCTTCAGATTAGGCCTCTAAACACGGAGAGGCTACAGCAAACTGAAAATAAAATTCCAGAGAAGGTAGTTTATGTGGATTTTTGTAAAAAGACCAAACAAATGCAGGAAAAATTACACAAGCCTCTCTTTTTTTGCTGCACCTATCAGGAGAAGAAATGGACAAAAAAAGAAGAACATAAAGAAATTCTCCATACAATCAAGCTCAAAACATCACAATGCAATGTAAAAAAAAAAACAGAAAGACATACTGATACAAAACATAGATGTTTCTTTAAAGAGGAGGACAAATAGACGCATTAAAGATGAAGTTCTGCAAGGCACCAGCTCCCGAGCCAGCGCTTTTACATCTGATTGGCCAGGATAGACCTGCAGCCCGACCAATCAGACAACAGATACAACTCTGAGGTAGATCAAAGGCCAAGCTGACCTGGACATCTAAATTCACAATCACACACAGACACACACAAATCTGCTTAACTAACCGTATGACAGACAGAAGAAAGGCTTGTTTACAACCGTGTTAGGAAACTGGGATCAAGTCTTCCCTCCGTCCAGCTGCTTAGAGATGTTCATGTGTCCACACTAACGAAAACTCGATTAAAGCTGAGAGCCAAGATTGACAGAAAAGACACAAACTACCATTCAGTTTGACCAAAACCCACTGCAGTAGTCCATACTATCGTGTTCAATAGTAGGCAAAAAAGGTCTTTGGTGGAAAGTGTCATAGTTGCCTTGAAGTTTCATGTTTGTTTATTCATTAAATTGTACGGACGAATGTTTTAATTACATTATTTATTCAGAAACATAGTGGCGTTTCTCTTTGGAAACGTACTTTTTGAAAACTGTGCTATCTTATGTCTAAAAATGTATCTGTTAGGCCACAAATTTAGGTTTAATCTACATTATGAACGGCATTATTGACATTTCAAAGATTTCGAAAGAGCAAAAAAGTAATAATTCTTACCTAATTTATACATCTCTTGCTTTCTACCTAAAGAAACATTGCACTTCTGCCTTTTTTTTCTGAGCATCAAACAAAATCCTGATGTGTTAAAAAAAAACAGAAAAATAAATAAATGGCACTGGAAAGAAAATCGCAATCATCCTGTGAACAGAAAGAACAATGTCAGCTTTCCCAAATCCACAACATCCCTTTTATTAGCCCCACCCACATACCTCATCTAGCTTGACCCCACCCACTCATATCACTAAAACCCCGCCCACCCGCATCTCAACATCCACTTCTACATCTACCGAAAGACTTTACACATGGATTCGATGGAAAGAAGATTCATCCACGACAGACACGCGATCCCTGAAACAAACGTGTTTGATTCAGAGCGACATTAAAAAAGGAAACAGGAAAGCCTTTGCTTTGAGAGACAGGAGCAAGGACCAATAGCCAGCAAGCGTTGCATCAGTCATTCTAAACCCCACCCACCTTATTTAAAAGGTCAATATCTAATCTACTAAAAAGGCAAAGAGTGGAAGACCAAAAAAGCAAACAGAAACCTCTTCATTTCGACTGCAACCACAAAAAAATTGTTTCATTTGTCTGTTTGAGAAACAGTCCATAAAAACGTAATAAAAACCATATTAAAAAAAAAAAACATCATGCATTGAAAGGTGTCTTATCACCATTATCATCATCACTCAACGTTACTCACAGACATGGTCTGTGTTAATAGTTCTTGGTAAAAAATAAGCATTTGTCATCTTCTCCTTCCTCTTTCTAGCAAAATAAAACTCTGCTCGCCTTCTGTTGTCCATAGTTGGTGTGATATTGCCTTGTCTTGGTTTGTTGGAGAAAATGTTTGCACAAGAGTCTTCTGAGGTTTCTTGTTGATTTCTTCAAAGCAGATGATTAAATCACGGACAAATTTTCTGCAACCCGTGGATGAGCGTTAGTTCCTCTCTGATGTCACTTCCTCTAAAAGAAAGCAAATGTTGTTACGGTTGTAACACTCAGCAGTCTGTGTCTGGTTCTGACCTCAGACGGTTAACCTGTAACAAAAAACAACAAACAATGAACATTATGGACATGAACCTGGCATAATTACTCAGCCTCATGTAGTTCCACCCGAAAGACCTTTGTTCATCTTCAGAACACAAATGAAATGATACTTTTTTGTGTTTTTTTGTATTCTCGTAGCTTAATACATTTATGGTTGAACCACTTATGTCATATCGACTATTTCAGTGGTTCTCAACTCCAGTCCTCAAGGCCCACTGCTCTCCACATTTTGTATGTCTCCCTCATTTACCACACCTGATTCAGATCATCAGTTCTTTAGGAGAAAGATCCATGAATTAAACTGAGTGTGTCAGATTCAGAAGCATACAAAATGTGCAGAGCAGTGTGCCCCGAGGACTGGAGTTGAGAACCACTGGACTACTTTATCGATGTCCTTACTACCTTTTTGGGCCTTGAACATGTCATCTGCGTTGCCGTCTATGTAGGGCCAGAAAGCTCTTGTATTTCATCAAAAATATCTTAATTTGAGTTCCGAAGATGAACGAAGGTCTTACGGATTTGGAACGATATAAAGGTGAGCAATTAATAAAAGAATTTTCATTTTTGGGTGAACTAACCCTTCAACAGTAATTCAAAATCATTTGAGGACTCAATTTAATGGAATAGCTTTAATGGGGCTGTCAAATTCCAAATGTGCCAAAAAGTATCATAAAAGTTCATACATACAGTATGACTTATGTGCTTTATTCTTCTGAAGCTTTGTGTATAATTTAAGCTGCTGTAACTCTAAAATCTCATTTAAATGGTGTGTAAATTGAACCAGGATTGATGTTAATGAGACTACTTTTTTAGCAATTTAACATTAACTGTATGGAAGAAAGCACCATCCACATTCTATAACCTCTTTTGCATTCAAAAAAGAAAGTCATATGGATTTAGCAAAACGCAAGGGTGATTAAACAGAACACTGACCCATGCAAGAATAAAAATATGATTATTAAATACCGTTTTATTGCTTGTTTGGTTGGTAAGGGTACGATGACGGATCTGAAGAGGACACATCTTGTGGCTGTACACCACTTTCCTGCTGAAAGGAACCATAGGCAGAAATTATAAATCTGAATTTCAGTGACATCCAAAAAATGTAATTTTGTGTAAGTTTCTGATTGAAAAAACAAATATCTAAATATACTCCAAAGGCAAAACTGTGTTTGATATTAAAGGATTTGTTCACTCCAAAATTATAATTTCCTGCTAATTTGCTTACCACTATGTCATCCAAGATGTTCACATCGTTCTTTCTTCAGTTGAAAAGAAATTAAGGTTTTTGAGAAAGCAATAGCCAAACACACACTGTATGGGTCAAAATAATCTTTTTCTTTTATGCCAAAAATCATTAGGATATTAAGTAAAGATCATGTTCCATTACGACATTTTGTAAATTTCCTACTGTAAATATATCAAAACTTAATTTTTGATTTTTTTTATTTTTTTTGCACCCTCAGATTCCAGATTTTCAAATAGTTGTATCTCAGCCAAATATATCCTATCCTATCAAACCATACATCAATAGAAAGCTTATTTATTCAAAATAAATCTCAATATCAAAAAATTGAAGCTTCTGACTGGTTTTGTGGTCCAGGGTCACAAATGGTGGACTTCAATGGGGATCAACGGGTTGAAGGTGCAAATTGCAGTTTTAATTAGGGGTGTGCCATATTGTCTGCGACAATATCGTAATTGTTATTTTAATGTATATTGCAAACAAAACACACCTACACAATGCACGCATACATTATGTCATAAAGTCTGATTAAATTAAAATGCATTTAGAATGATCACAAAATTCAAAATATGGGGGCAGAAAATGTATATATTCATATTTCACATAGTTAATCAACATCACAGTGACGTTTTTCCTTCAAAAATCAGCATGATTACAAATGTGATTTTTTTTATACAGTTCAATAAACAATAAGTTAATATAAAAGACTTACGTTTTAGTCATCGTATTGGCTCGTCAACAAAATCATTCGAAACGGCACTATTTTGCATCTCAGAGCAACATGACGGTGTTTCGTTCCTGATTGAATCAACCGTTTAAATGATTCGGTTCAATCGTAATGACTCACTTATTAACTGTGACTTGCTGCCACCTACAGGCGGTTTTAATTTCACATTTAAAGTTTTAAAGCATCATTTCATTTTTAAAATTATTTCAAATATCAGTATTCAACGTTTTGGGTTTAAAATATCAAAACATTATGTATTTGTAACTGCAGGTTAAAACATTCCATGTCTCTCTGATCTGCATTAAACAGTAAGTAAATTCATCTAAATCCCACTTCAGATGCAACTACTGCAAAGATGAATTTTGTTGATACTGATTTCATTTGTTTGGTAACAGCCTAAATGTATTATTATTATTATAACTGACTAATTAAAATTATTTTTTAGTGGAAAGAATAATTTCACTGCTGTGAACTGACCAATTTAGGAGTCAGCTGTCCATGGTAGTCCTTAAGATATCAGCACAATAACACGCTCAGCTAAACATCATCTAATTATCGCTATCGAGATATTCTTTTTTGTCAATATCGCACACCCCTAGTTTCAACGCAGCTTCAAAGGGCTCTACACAATCCCAGCCGAGGGATAAAGGTTTTATCTAGCGAAACGATCGGTCGTTTTCTAAGAAAAATACGAATTTCTATATTTTTCAAACACAAATGTTCTGCGATGCGCATCACGTATTACGTAATCATGTTGGAAAGGTCACGTGTGGTTAGTTCTTCGTCTGTGTACTCCAGTTCAAAATGGTAGGGTAGGGCGAAAAACTCCATCTCATATTCTCCTTCAGCTTCAAAAGTGTCCGACATCGTCGATTTACCTTTTTTCGCAAAGGCACGTTCGCTTTGTAAACACTAGGTTGGCACTTTTGCCTACATCGCGCGTGATATTTCTATTCTTATAAAGTAATGCGTGAATTCGAGCTAGTGCAAGACAAGCATTTGTGGTTAAAAAGTATATAAATGTATTTTTTTTTAGAACCAATCCTTATTCCTCAGCTGGGATCGTGTAGAGTCCTTTGAAGCTGCATTGAACCTGCAATTTGGATCTTCACCCCATTGCCTCCCATTGAAATCCACTATATGGAGAAAAATCTTGGAATGTTTTCCTCAAAAACCCATTTCTTTGTGACTGAAGAAAGAAAGAAATGAACATCTTGGATGACACAGTAAGTAAACTAGGAAATTTTCATACTGGAACTGAACTAATCCATTAAGCTACAAATTTACCAACATCTAGACAATTCAGACGGCTATAGCAGCCTGTTACTGATAGCCTGAGTGTGGGACTGACCTCAGGAGGGATGGCAGCGGGCTGAATGTGGGCATATTGAGGGATGTAAGCTCCTGGCATTGCTGTGTTGGCAGGAATAAACTGCAGGAAAGCAGAACGATGAGGTTTTATTAAAAACACAGGTGTTAATATTACTTATTAATTAGCATATAGGCTTGTGCCATATATTAGCGCAATCTGCGTGAGAGGATCGTACGGTTGCGGTGCCGCCCAGAGAGAGATGGCCCATCTGCTGGGTGAGGGGAGCCAACATAGCGGACGGCTGCAGTGACATGGGATGCTCCATAGAGGGCGACAGAACGGCTCCCTGAATCAAAAAACACAGAGTAAAACAATCATATTTGGCAACTGCACACAAAGAGCGAGAAATCCAGCTATTAATATACATCTGCACTAAATAACAGACATTCTGCCCACAATAGGGCAAAAACAGGAAACACACACATCTTTCTGACTCGTGTTAAGCGGTATTGTTTATGAGTCATCTCCTGCTTGGAAGAAGATGTGAATAAAATGAGAGATACAAAGAGATAAAAGAAAGGAAAAGACAGAACATTTAAGCCTTACCGGGTGTTGCATGATGTAAGGCTGATGTGGCATCCATGAAGGATTCTGTACCTGGAGACAGAAACACAGATGTTAGAAAGGAAGCAGGTGCTGGTCAGAAACACTCACATCAACACAACATGACCGTGAAGATCAAGTAGATGAAAAAGAGAAGTACCTGGTATGTAGAGATAGGAGAGATGTATGGAGACACTCCAGGCTGAGCCATTAACCGGTTTCCCATGGCATAAGGAGCAGCATAGTACCTGTAGCATCAGGGTACAATGTTTTTAAATGTCTATATGACATTTGCACATCATTTTAACTATGGCAACTGCACAATAGCTGTTTCCATCACCCTGTTTTTAAGTATCACATCAGATCCCTTAATTCGCAAAAAAAGTTGCCCTGCATTATATATGAAAATTATTATATTCAGTGGCTTCTCCTGTATTTCTTAATGATATTTAGTCCCAGTTTATCAGGAAGTGTTCTCTTTGACTAGTTGGATGGCAAATGTTTTCTGCAATTTTGCGCACAAGTTTGGATGGAAACCTGGCTAATGTACAAAAAACATCTCAACATTATTTTTTCTGCATAACACATCCATAGAATAGGGTAGATAATATACATTATAAAATTAATGAGCAATTGAAGCTATGTTGAAGCTGTTCTTACCCATTCTGAAGGGCGGTACTGGGGTCATAGGTCAAGGTCATTCCACTCTAAAGAAAGTAAAAGAAACATTGGCCAATTTAGGCTTCGTACACGTCATAAAGGCAGTTTTACTTTACAATCAACAATTAAAATGCCAATAATTAGAGTTAACTATAATACAATAATACAATGGTTGGAAACTAAACAAAGTGACATTCAATGTCATGTAAGACTGGCTCATTAGCTTCAACCCACAAATACACACCCATAAACAATTATAAACAGGACTTACTAGTCTCACCTCGGCGTCTCGTGTCCAGGTTCGTCCGTTGGGGACGTATTTAGCCTGACTCTGTCTCTTCTTCTGCCCGCCGTCAGCAAACTTACACAGCAAAGGCTCTGATGCACCTGTAACACACACATTTCACTTTCAGTACAGTACGGAATATATAATCTCTAGCCTACATATGGACTATATATGAATTGTAGACAAGAATATTGTGCTGAATACTCACCCAGCATCCCAGAGGAGGACTTAATGAACTTCCCGTTGAAGTGAGAGATCACGGCGTCGCACTTCTCTGTAGATTCCATCCTTAAAATAGAGTGAGACAAAGAGAGAACTTTACTTATCACATCCAGATCATCTGACACCATGATAGGTTCACACCCAAATCAGTACCCAAATCTCACTGACCTGGCAAAGCCCACTCCCCGGCTGACTCCGTTAGTGTCACGGAGGATTCGGGTGGAGACGACCTGTCCAAAAGGTTTGAGGAGATTCTCTAGCTCTTGCTCATCCATGGACACGGGCAGGTTGGACAGGTACAGGTTAGTCGGGTCCTGCTCCTGTTGCTGTATTCAGAAAACATAAAACACATGGCACAATACTGCGTTATTAAGCATCCTTCATGTGTCTATGTAGTAAAAGTGTAGTAACAATGGATTTTCGGCACATTGATTGCCATTTGAATAATCATAGTTTTACTGCAAATACCATGGTTGAATTTAGAGCTGTCACGATTCCTCAATTCAATTCGAGGACTCGATTTTAAAAATTGTGTTGTGTTGATTACATTTTTCTCATGTTGAGTAACCAACAAAATACAGAAAGTGGCGCATTCCTCGGACGAGAATGCATTGAACGCATTATTAGACTGTTTTTCAAGGCTGCATGGTATATTAAACCCATTTAAAAACCCCCATTTAAAAACCATAATAAAGCATAATGCTCTTGTCAATTCACAAACACTACAATAGTTATATAGTTAATAGTTTGGGATTGTTATAGCATTCATCTGTGAATGCCTTTATAAAAAAAAACAAAAAACAAAATCAATTCACCGATTCTCTCAAAAAAAAAAAAAATCAATTCACCGATTCTCTCACCAATTCGCGATTCTCTCGTCAACGATCCTGAATATTTACAGCAGGACAAAACATCTGATATATCGAAATAGATCTGTGCATTAGTGTGAATACAGTCTGTTATAGCATTTCTGTTGTAAAGAAATTGCCAAATATTAAAGATAAAGTGAATATTTTAATTAAATATTGTTTAGTCAATATTAAAACAAGAATTAGATTGTGCAGTAAAGAGTAAAAACAATCGTTAGGCGGTTGGCGCCCTCTGCAAGCATGTGTTATGCGTAATGTACGTTAGCTCTATATTGTTTATAATACATTATGTATTTTAACCAGTGTTGCCAAATCTGCGGTGTTCCCACAGAATTGCGCTGCTTTCACATTGTTGCCGCAGGTTGTTTTTCATGTCCGCGGGTTGAAGCGGCCCCAATCGACCCCCCTCAAAAATGCGACTGGGCTACTTTTGGGCTAGGTTTGAGTAGCAATTAGGCGGGTTTTGTTGTGAACTGGCAACCCTGATTTCAACAGATTTGTTCTGTAAAACGATATGATTATTTGATTTTGATACTTTATTTGAACTAATTATTAATACCTCATTGCAAATATATATGTATTTTAAGTAATTTTAAAGGCTATTCACTACAAAAAAATGAATTCTAACTATCCAATTACTCGATTTATTATCAGAATAATGGAGCAATTGCTCGATCACTTTGCAATGAATTTAGTGTTAATCATGACAGGAATGTATTTAATGTGTTTAAATTATGTCACAGTATACTACTGAAACTATAAATGGTCAAATTTAACGTTTATTATTCTGTGTTTTTTCAGTTAGTTTACAAGCTAACCTTACAGCACTAGGTAATAAGCATGCTAATGTTAAAGGGAAGAGAAGAAATTGCTGTATAGAGTCTTTTTTTTTTCTTTGCACACAAAAAGTATTCTCTTAACCTTATGGTTAAACCACTGATGTCACATGGACTATTTTAATGATGTCCTTACTTCCCTTTCTGGGCCTTGAACGTGTCAGTTGCGTTGCTGTCTATGCAGGGTCAGAAAGCTGTCAAATTTAATTAAAAACATCTTAATTTGTGTATTCATCTTCTATTACCTATAAAGCAACACCATCCATGTTTATGTTTGAAGGGTGAGACCTTCAGGCGGTTTCATACTCTCTGTCTGTGCTGCTTGAGTACTTCATGAAAAATCCACAATACAATCCTGTACTCGTCTCTCAGCTAACAAGGACACACGATACACTACAAGCTGCATTTCAATCTGACGTTTGATTGGCTGAAGGCAGAATCTCAGCTCGCTAATCTAGATGCCTCAGCAGAA
Organism: Labeo catla; assembly: GCA_012976165.1. Taxonomy (NCBI): domain Eukaryota; kingdom Metazoa; phylum Chordata; class Actinopteri; order Cypriniformes; family Cyprinidae; genus Labeo; species Labeo catla. The sequence continues at coordinate 127,763 of VONZ01001233.1, forward strand.
ACGAGGGCGGGCCAAGATAAGACGTCAACATTCCTCAACATGTATGCGTCAAACATGTTTACGCAGCACACAAGTAACGGGGAAGTGGAAGAGTAATTTGCTGACAGTAGGGAAGAAGAGGAAAAAGAGGGCAGATTAAAAATTGAAGATGCAGGCAGAAAACGCCCAGCAGAACCTCGGAGAAGGTCACTGCAGGATTGTTACACACATACTTCTCTGAGGCACAGAGATGCACAGGAAATGTATGTGTGTGCGTGGCTGGACGAGAAAAGGAAGAGAGGAAACAAGGGAGAAATGCACATGAAAAGACACCGGAGGTTAAATTTTAATGTTTTAAATTAACATTTCCTGAAACGTCCTAACTGACAGGTCATGAACCAGCTACTTGGAAAAAGGAAGTGATGTCATTAATGAATGACTCACCTTGGCCATCTGAGCCTGAACTCCATTGGTCTTTAGCGCTGCGACGGCTTTTTGCGCGGACACGGGACTGTCAAAATCCACAAACCCATATCCTACGAAGAAAACACATGCATTACCACACATCTAATCTACAACTAACCACTAGACCAAACACACATCTTAACACACATTTTAATCAAATAAAATGCAGCCTTATATATAGTGTGTATACACACAAGACCAGTCAAACGTTTTTGAACAGTAAGATTTTAATTGTTTTTTTTAAAGAAGTCTGTTCTGCTCGCCAAGCCTGCATTTATTTGATCCAAAGTACAGCAAAACAGAAAAAAAAATGGAAATATTTTTACTATTTAAAATAACTGTTTTCTATTTGAATAGATTTTAAAATGTCATTTATTCCTGTGATCAAAGCAAAATTTTCAGCATCATTACATCCTTCAGAAATCATTATAATATGCTGAATTGCTGCTCAAAAAACAATGTTATTATTATTATCAATATTTAAAACAGTTAAGTACTCTTTTTTTCAGGATTCTTTGATGAATAGAAAGATTTAAAGATCAGCATTTATCTAAAATAAAAAAGCTTTTGTAACATTATACACTATACCATTCAAAAGCTTGGAGTCAGTATAATATGTATATACATATATATATACACACACACACACACACACACATATTATATATATATATATATATACATATTTTTATTTTTTTTGGGGGACAAATGCTAGAAATTAATACTTTTTTTTAGCAAGGATGCTGTAAATTGATCAAAACTGATGATAAAGACATTTATATTTCAGATAAATGCTGTTCTCCTGGACTTTCCATTCATCAAAGAAACCTGAAAAAATTCTACTAAGCTGTTGTCAACATAATAATAATAATAAAAAATATTTTTTGAGCAGCAAACCAGAATATTAGAATGATTTCTGAAGAATGATGTGACTGAAGTAATGATGCTAAAAATTCAGCTTTTAAATCACAGGAATAAATTACATTTTAAAATATATTCAAATAGAAAGCAGTAATTTTAAATAGTAAAAATATCTCAAAATTTTACTGTTTTTACTGTACTTTGAATCAAATAAACGCAGGCTTGTTGAGCAGAACGGTCTTCTTTAAAAACATTAAAAATCTTACTGTTCAAAAACTTTTGACTGGGATTTTATATATATTCACACATCACAAAATATTAGAGTGTTACTTGTAAGAATATAAAGTGTAAGAAGTGCAAGAGTAAAATAACATGACAAACCTTTGCATTTGTTTGTAGTCTTATCAAGAATGGCTTTGGTGGACACGATTTTACCATATCTGTTTACAGAGAAAAAGAGAGAAGTTAGCACAGGATCAGCTCACGAGTCAGTCAATGTGTCAAATGACACAACAGCACAGGAATTCATGACCTGCAGGACATGAAACACAAGATCTACCATAATCCCTGAGCTGAAAAAAAAATACACCACCCAAAAGAGCTCTCAAAGTCTGGTTGAGACGCATTTAATTCAGAAACAAAGAGTCACTTGTGACAGAATCATCGACAGACGCTTGATGCCGACAGCCCAGGTGCTTTACAGGGTCACTGTGTGACAGACGAGGATTGAGCTGCTTTAATGGAGTGTCCATGAGAAACCTGTTATTACAGCACACAAATCAACGCGGTTCAAAGGAAACGCTTGTCTAGCATACACACGTGTGTGTGCCTGTGTGAGAAAGAGGAAAGGAACTCGCCTTTAGCAATGTAGTGAACCAGGGATAAACAATGAATGGTGAATAATCTTCTTAGCATTTTTCATACATTTATATATACACCATTTCAAAAATACCAAATACCATGAGACTACAAATTATGCTACTGAACTGCATTTCAAACAGTACTATTTTACACTGTTGTGCACATGACATCAGTCTGTGTCCAGTATTTATTTGGAATTACATATTTTTTGGAAGTCTGATTAAATAATAAGTCAAGAAAGCAACAAAATGGTTTATTTATCTGACTTATTTGTGACAGTGAAAATGGAAATAAGCATCAAATGTAGTAGGTCCTACGAGCATTAAATGCAAACTTCCTGCTGCATAAACGGTATGAGTAGTATATACTAACATGAGCATTTTACATAGCATGTCATATCATATACAAACAGAAACTCAAAGGTATTCACAACATCCTGTCAAAAAAGTTCAGTTTAACTTGAAGAAACTGTGACATAAATATATTACTTAATATAATGATACTACTAATACTAATAATATTTACCAGAAAATGTATATACCAGAATTTATTTAGCAGAAAATTGTATACACACAACACAGTATTTCTGGGAAAAATAAATAAATACATAAAATAATAAATATATATTTTTAATTAAATTAATTAAGATTATTACAATTTAATGAAACTATTCAAATGGAATCCAGAAAATTAATAGAGAACACAATTTGGTAAAAATAAAACTGAATTTAAGAAAAAAACTAAAATATTATATATATATATATATATATATATATATATATATATAATAATGTTATTTTGTTCAACTTTTAATTGCTGTTAAATTGTGTACATTTCATGATATCAATTAATTAGAAATTCCTTTTGATTAATAAAAGACTAGAAAAAATGTATGCAGTTAAAATTTAAACAGAAAAAAAATGGAATTTGGAAAAAAATAAAACCGGAATTTGTGAAAAAATAAAACCTACTACTGCGAACACAGTCAATGTATTTCCTTCTGAAATAAAGAAATGAAAAACCTGAAAACAAACGGAACTGCAGCTGAAACGTTTAGGATTGTTAATAAATGTTTATATTTTTAAAATAAGTCACATCAAAGCCGCATTTTTTTGATCAAAAATACAGTAAAATTTTGTGAAATTATTACAATTTAAATTAAAGGTTCTGTTTTATAATTTATTTTAAAATGTAATTTATTTCTGTGATGCAAAGCTGAATTTTCATTATCATTACTCCAGTCTTCACTGTCACTGATCCTTCAGAAATCATTCTAATATGCTGATTTGCAGCTCAAGAAACATTCTTAGTATTAACAATGATGAAAACAGTTGTGCTGCTTAATATTTTTGTGGAAACATTTGGTCAGGATTCCTTGATGAATACAAAGTTCAAAAGAGCAGAATTTATTTGGTACAGAAACATTCTGTAAAATTATAAATGTCTTTACTGCCACGTTTGACCAAATGAATGTGTCACTGATGATTAAAAAAGAAATCTCTGACCCCAAATGTTTGAACCGCTACACTACAGCTTCAATACGACTGCTTTTCATAGATCCAAAAATAAATGTATTCACATGCCGGCTTAGATTTATTGACGTCTCTCTCAGGAAGGCTGTGCAGGAAGAAGCCGTGACAGTAGTGCTGACTGGGAAAGGGCTGTTTTTCATTCACCTTAAGCGAGGACTCCTTTTCCAAAGCTGAAATTCACTCATATATTTATAATCCCTTTCCTGTGTCATTAAAACTCTGGCTTAGATGAATAAATATTTATTCAGGGTGACGTTTAGCAGAGCCGCACAGGCAAACACTAAACAACATTTTGGGGCGCGTGTCGCAAGGGAGGGAAAAGCGGAGCCAATCGCATTTCACACACAGATCACAAGACTCCACGCGCCAGAGGAGCGCGCGACCTTGGCCTTGACCCATGCGCTCTGGTGGGGAGGCCCCATTTCCTGCCCCCACCGGCAGAATTCCGTCAGCAGCTCCCAGAGCGACGCTGTTTTTCAGCGGATCAAGGCAAATCAATCCGCGGCTATGCTCCGAGCGGTCACTCTCTGTGATTAAACCGACTCCGGAAAGCAAGGTTACGATGTCACCGCAATACCTCAAAGCTGTACTGACGCATTCCTCATGGCTTTAACCAAAATATATACAGGGTGAAGTCTGTAGTATTGCGTCTAGTTATGATGTACATATGACCTCAGCTTCACTTTTAACCAGGATACAAGCCAAGAGGATTATGGGCCCCCATCTGACTCTTTACAATCAATTTGAGGGATTACCATGGCGATGACTGGTCTCCCGGGTGTGGCGAGGGGTAAATTAACCCACAGTGGGAATGTCTGAAAGGAATACACGCGGGATCAAAACGCCTCTGCACAAACAAGCACTCTTACGTGGATATAAACGCATACGCATGAGTTAAACATATAAGATGACGGGTGAGGAAGTCTGTAACAGCATTACCAAATCTTCCATTGTGTTGAGCAGGATGAAATTAGTAACAGTCATCTCGCAATATTTTAGGGAACTAAGCAACGCACCAATGTTTTGAAGCGAAACCCCTGACAACGTCTGCAGATCCAATCAACTTGCGACTTTTCCTGCTCTAGTAACTGCTGAATCATAGCTGCTGGCCTACTACTGCATTCACAGCGGCTGGTATGAACCAGCGGATCTCAAACAAACACTCATTAGTGTGTGTGTATGAGGGAAGAAATTGTGTAGAACAACCAGATGAGAAAACCTCTCATTATTCATTCATTGAAGTTGCCTGAATTAAAAGTTACCCACCCCCATGTCATCCAAGATGTTCATTAATTTCTTTCTTCTGTTGAAAAGAAATTAGAGGAAATTAGAGGTTTTTGAGGAAAACATTCCAGGATTTTTCTCCATATAGTGGACTGAAGGTTGAAGGTCCAAATTGCAGTGCAGTTTCAAAGGGCTCTAGAGAAGCATGAAAAGTATATAAATGTTTATTTTTTTTAGAAAACGACCAATCGTTTTGGTTGATAAGACCATTATTATTTGGCTGGGATCGTGTAGAGCCCTTTGCACTTTGGACTTTCAACCCGTTGATCCCCACTGAATATGGAGAAAAATCCGGGAATGTTTTCCTCAAAAACCTTCGTTTCTTTTTGACTGAAGAAAGAAAGACATGAACATCTTGAATGACATAGGGGTGAGTAAATGATCAGGAAATTTTCAGTCTGGATTGAACTAATCCTTTATGCAATAATCAACAAATAGAATCCAATTCTTTTAAAGCTGCAATGCTAAAAAATTATCTAATCTAATTAATTAGATGATGTGTCGATTAATTAAATCTAATTAAACGCAAAATAAATTTGACTGTGAAAATACCCACAAAAGATTATTTAAAGCTATTTTTGTGTTAAATGAGAAAGTATCGAGTAAATATTACAAATTGTAGCTTTAGAAAGAAATATTTCATTTGATTTAACATAAAATTTATTACACATAAACATTTAGGCTGCAACGGCCTACAGTAAACTATGGAACATAAAAGATGATAATTTAATCAATTTAATTAATTTAATGAAAGTCATGGTAACCAAAACAGCTGCTTTACCAACAGTCTTTAATATATTTGACATTAGAGTGACTAAATGCTGACAGAATCACATTTTTTGGAGTGAACTATCCCTTTAATTTTTTTATTTTTATTATTATTTTTTGTATGTTTTTTGTTTTTGCTTTAAATAAATGATACTCTAAATAAGAACCTAAATCTGCCAGGAGATGGAGGTGAATGTCTTTATAAGTCATTCACTTATTCAATTTGATTCAATTCATTCAAAAATGAAGTAAATGCTCTGTTTATAAATGTGCCTTTGAATCATTGATTCACACTATTTGTTCAAAACACGGATTCATTCAGAAACCAAACATCACTGTGTTGGTCGAAGACGCGCAACAATTCTACTATGGCTTCAAAGGTAATATGTTCTCGTTAAAATATTTTAATCACATTATTATTTCATAACGCATTAAACTGACAGCCCTAATAGATACTAAAATCTTAAAATAAATACTAAACGTCAACGTGAGATATAAACAGCTAAGTTCTGAAAGTAAAAAAACTCTTTAATTTTCTCCTTAGAGGAATTAGTTTTTAACAATTTGTTGAAAAATTGTTAAGACAGACCTACTGTCAGTTTCAAGGTTGTTAATTGAAGGTATATACTTTTGTTATTACATTATTTTAACTTATTTTTTGGAGAATTCCTGGTGGAAAAGTACATTATTATGCGAAGAATCAGAGAACTGTGATGAGCAACATGAAGAGCCGTGCATGACGTAATTCAGTAAGTCTCCCTACACTCGCAAACTGCTTAAATATTTGCATACATATGCATATTTTGAAATAAACGTAATATGTTATTTCTTTATACATAATCAACATCTTTAAATCAACAGTTTTTTATTTCCCATTGTGAATTAAGTTTTGAGACAAAGTTTGCAATGTTGTAATTCAGCTCATAGCTGGTTGGTTTGGTTCATGGCTAATAACTTCTAAATGATTCATCAACGCATATCATTCCAAACAATTAAATGTTTGTCTTTGTAATCTTTACTTGCTCTGCCTCTGAAACAACTACTCCTTTTTAGCAGATGTTACCAGTACCTTATTTAGATCTTTTTATTTCTTTCTTTCTTTATTTTTTGGAATATCCCATTTAACTCTGAGAAAGATTTTTCTTCTGTTATCTTATGTTTTTTAGAGTGAAACAGGATATTCAGTGTATATATATCATTGTAGAAAAAAATCAGTTAAATCAGATTTTGTATAAAACGTCTTAAAAGTCCGTTGAACTATTCACCTGATTTTTCAGATAAGAGTGGGCACAGCCATTTGTAAATTTTATGGGTCCTGCTTCCAGTGTCATCTGCTTCCAGCTATTTTTATCTGTACAAAACAGCTTGTTTTGCTGCTTGATATTGCAAATAGGTGTGTCGTACCATATTATTCTAATGTATTATCTTAAATATGAACACACTGGTTTGCAGTGCAAACAGTTTTACCGTTTACTGGACATTGCCATTACTCTTCTTATTTTTCTGTAGCGGCTAATGAACCAGATGTTTCGCCCATAGGCTTACTTACGCTATTGAAGAATAAGGTGGATATAAAAAGTATAAAAAGACATCACTTATTTGGGAAATAAACCAGAACGGAAATGCACAATAAATTCAGGCATTGCATTGTGGGATACCATGTCAAAAAAATAAAAACTTTACTTAGATAAGTAAAACTGGTCCAAATTAGATCACGTGACAGGATATAATATCACTGACATGAGTGAGGTGGTTTTAACTGGTTATTAGTGGTATAGTCTTGAAAAAGCTGATTGTGGCAGATGTTTGCGGGGTAAACAGGGGCTCATGAGGGTTTATCCCATAACTTGACCTAATTCTGACAATCTTGCACGTTCACGCTGTTAACAAACACCAGCCCTGCTGTGCTGCAGAATCTCACAGCAAGAGGAAAACAGAACAGACACTGTATTTATTTCCTTGAACGTACATCCAAAACTCTACCTGACATCACCAGTGATTTTGTCACGACATAACGGCAGATACTCACGGCTGGCAGAGTTTGACCAGGTCGTGATCGGTGGTTCCTGGCGGTAACCCGCGGATGTAAAGGTTTGTTTTGCTGAGTTGCTCCCAGCCGGTTGTGCTGCTGCTGCTGCTACTGCTGTTGTTGGTGCTGCTATTGGTGCTCGGACTGGGCGGGGCCATAGGCAGGGTGGGCGGAGCAACAGGAGGCTGTCAAGGGAGTGGAACAAAGATTTCATTGATTTGACAAATGGAAATGCACAGAAGATGACATCACATAATGGCTGCACTGAAACACGAAAATAGCGACTTCCAAAACAAACCACGGACAAACTTCTCTTTCTTCTGCAGTACCGAACACTACATGAAAGAAAATATCCACACTAATAACGTAAAAAAGAAAACACACCCTCCTTCCTCACTCTCCCCTCAAACACGCTGTGGCAGGGCGACTCCATTCGTCACGATGATATCTTTAACTCTATCTGTAGTAAACTGGTGTTATTATTACACAGTCAGCCATCGCCAGCGAGTCTGCCCACATTCACAGCTCCCTACAGTCTAATTCCCGTTAAAGCGAAGCACAAACAGGCCTAGAGGCACAGTCGCCCCTTCGACTCTCATATCAGTCCAATCTACGCATTCTTCTAGAGCTGAATGTGTTTGGGTTATTTCACTGGATGCAAGCCCATATAACTCTGGAGAAATTCCCAGTGCGGCATCAGTTCCTTTCAACGCCTGCCACATGGCCGTGTGCAATGATTAAAGGGATAGTTTGCACAAAAATTAAAATCATGGCATCGTTACACACCCTCACATCGTTCCAAACCCGTATTGCTTTCTTTTTCCTCAGGGGGTTACAAAAGATGTTTTAAAGAATGTGCTGGCTGCTCTTTTCCGCTCAATTACAATGAATGGGGTCGGAAGCTTTCAAGCTTTTCAAGATCAGATCCATCCTGACACGTTACTAAGAGATTAAGTTGACCAATGAAATCATCTGTGGGGAGAGGTTTGCAAACATGCAAATCCTTCAGATTAGATTCGTAACCAGATCAACCAGTTAAAAAAGTTTTGTTTTGTAATGAATCGCTATTTGTAGGCAAACTCTTTCTTAAAGGGATAGTTCACCCTCATGCCGTTCCAAACCCACAAGTCCTTTGTTCATCTTCAGAACACAAATGAAGATCTTTTTGATGAAATCCGAGAGCTTTCTGACTCTGCATAGACAGGAACTTTTTTGAAAATACCTTTTGTGTGCAAAGTTATTCAACAATTTTGTGAAAGCGCATCAAAGACTGACACAAAAGAGAAGAAATAGCTATAAAAAGTATTCTCGTAGCTTCAGAACATTACGGTTGAAGCACTGATGTCACATGGACTATTTTAACAATGTCCTTACTACCTTTCTGGGCCTTGAGCATGTCAGAAAGCTTTTGGATTTCATCAAAAATATCTTAATTGAAGTCCCGAAGATAAACAGTGAGTACTTAATGACAGAGTTGTCATTTTTAGGTGTCCTATCCCTTTAAGACAACAAAAGTGTTCAGATAATTTGGTAAGATATGTGAAATGTATGTGTTTATTCACCTTTTAGTGCTTCTTGTGTATTCGGTTGAGGTTTGAGTGTGACTCAAGAGTCTCATTACCAAACCACAGTACCAAACTCACCACAGAGCCATGTTCATTCATACAGCGAGTAGCGTTTTCATCCATAAATCTGGTTTAGCAAAGAGGAAGGAATGTTTTCCAGAGAAAGATCACATGATGCAGGAGCGCTCTGGGACACAGGATGTGTGGGCCTCTCGCCCACCCCGAGCAGCGGCCACCACAGCCCACATCACTGACTCACTTCCTGTTTCTTAGTCATTCATTAAAACGGCTCCATTTCTCCCAGCCGTCACAAAATGGCTGCCTGTTAAACATCAGCGGCTGATTGTTCACAGAACCAAATCACCACAAAAGTGACGGCAAAACCTCAAAACGACAGACGCGGTTAAAAAGACACTGGCTCTGACTGAAACTGTTGTATGAGAGGGCATGTAATTATGTGTAGGTGTACACCTGACTGTAACTCTGTTGGGTTAGTGGGAGTTCTCTGTTTTTGACACACTGACCCATTTTCACATGAGCGACTCGCACACTTGTGCGCTGAGGTGAAACTGGACGTGGCCCCATAAGCTTGTTAGCGCCCGTTAATTACCGAGGCAAGAGATCGAGCCACTTTTCCATCCACAACAACATGAAAATCACATGCTAAGTTAGATGACTTAGAGGAAGAACTTGTTAGAAAAAAGCTGAGGAGCTCAAGTAGCTCATCCACAAAATGAAATGAGAAAGGTGAGCAGGCTGTTAAACGACTAAAGGAGCTGATAATTTTCACACATTTTCTTCCATCTTTTCATGTTCATGACTAAAATCCAAAGTGCTGTATAAAAAGTACTGGCAGACTCTGGAACACATCCAGTTTTATAATTGGGAAAATAACAAAGTCATGGGAAGGGTAACTAAGACATAGAAAAAGTAATGGGAGAGGGAAAGAGGAGGGGGGTCACATTCAATATCCAAGCCATCTCTCATACGTCGGCGTGTCCCTCGGGTCCTGAGCTATGCGCTCTAGTCATCCTAGACCATATGGTTCCTATAAACTGTGAAATCCTGAAGCCCATTAACTTCTGCTGCCTCTATCACAGCCATCACTCTGAGCTCCACCACAGGAGCACCCATGCAAATGCATGTGTAAATGTGTGATTTCACGCAAAGCGTGTGTGTGCGTACACACAACGTCCATAAATTCTCACATTTACAAATTTGGAATGTATAAACAAGCAATGTTTAAATAGAATTCTGCAGGCCACACCCTCTGCTGGCCCACCAATTGCTGGGAAACATCGTATTAACTCATGAATATTAATTAGGCAGAGATTCTTCAGAACACACCCAAGAATCTCCTGACACAAGTTGCCATGGGAGGCTTTCACCACAGGCTTCTCTCATCCTCATCTTCCTTCACTCATTAGCGCATATGCTAATATTAATCTTTTTAAAAAGACAGTAACATTAATGAGATTTTACAAGAAGTGCAACATGACAGGAGGAATTCACCAAAGAACATGTATGTGATAAATAAGTGTTAGTAAAATGAAATGACACTTCATTAGTCTCATTTCTATTTCTGGGTTCTGTGACATCCCAAAGCAGGAAAAAGACACTTCCAGTTCCGTCAACAGACTTTATAAATATTACATTGTGCAAGTGCAGATGGTGTTGTGTAATACGCTAAATTAACATAAACGGAGAAGGTTAACATCCAAAAGGCCTAATTACAAAATAACTCGTACAAAACCGAAAACAGTCGCACCTACACTGCATTTTTGGCATCATAGATGCGTGTATCATTTCTTGTCCATCATAAACCCTGTTTCGAATAAGCAATGATTAAAAACGCCATACGCGCCCTTAAATGCTGTCTAGGTAGGCAGCGCACTAGATATTGAGACACCGCCGCTGGGCGCGCACACGAGCAAGAGGAGTTAAATACATTCTGTCCCAGGTAAAGGATCTTCTGACCCGCTGCCAGTCCATCCTGTAGTCTTTAACATCACTACCATTACAATGTCTCACTTTACCTACCTGCTTTCGATATGAAGTTCTCAATGGGTTGGCCGTATTTGCGAAGATCATCCTGTATTCCCCTGTGTTATGCGACCCAACAATGAATTAAAAAAAATCTACTCTCAAAATCAGTTGATATTAGGTTACAGTAGAGAGCTGTAAATTTTCCACATCGCACACTTCAATGTTGGCTTCGGAGTGAAGTGATAATCCGTGCTGGAGCAGATAGAGATTTCTGCTAAATAAAAACCAAGCTCTTGATCGATGGTTTATTCCCACCTTGGCTCGTCCGACCAGTTTCGGTAAATCGCCTGGTTCATTGATCTCGGTTCTGTTGCCCGCAGCGAAGACCCACCTACTGAGGAACGATCCATTCTACAGTCAGGCGGCAGGGTGGTGACGTTTCTAATTAATCGTACGTGACGCGTTTTTTCGAAAAACACAACAAAATTACACGCGTACATGAAAAATCTCCGTTTGGAAAACAAACATTTTAAAACTCTGACAGAAAAACAGACACAAAACAAGTAATATTTTGTTAGCGACCACGGTTTCCCCCTACATGACGTTTGGTTCAATCCCGCACGCATGCAACACATTCCACTACCTCGCCATCAGATCCCATCTACAATACACACAGCAGACTGTCCCACTATGGCCAGGGTGGAGGTCCATGTATACAGATACACCCTAATTAACACTATTAATTATATTTTAATAATTAAAGGTACATTTGAGTACACAACCAGTCAAAAGTTTTTGAACAGTAAGATTTTTAATGTTTTTTAAAAAAGTCTCTTCTGCTCACCAAGCCTGCATTTATTTGATTTAAAGTACAGCAACAGCAGTAATATTGTGAAATATTTTTACTATTTAAAATAACTGCTTTCTTTTTGAATATATTTAAAAATGTAATTTGTTCCTGTGATCAAAACTAAATTTTCAGCATCATTACTCCAGTCTGCAGTGTCACATGATCCTTCAGAAATCATTCTGATTTGCTGTTCAAGAAACATTTTTTTTTTCAGGATTCTTTGATGATTAGAAAGATCAGCATTTATCTGAAATAAAAAGGTTTTGTAACGTTATACACTACAACATTCAAAAGCTTGGAGTCAGTATAATTTCTTTTTTTTTTTTTTGTAAATAAAATATAGAAATTAATACTTTTCGATCAAAAGTGATGATAAAGACATTTACAGTGTTACAAAAGATTTCTATTTCAGATAAATGCTGTTGTTCTGAACTTTCTATTCATCAAAGAAACCTGAAAAATTCTACTCAGCTGTTTTCAACATAATAAAAATAATAAATAATTTTTGAGCAGCAAATTAGAAATTAGAATCATTTCCGAAGGATCATGTGACTGGAGTAATGATGCTAAAAATTAAATTCAGTTGAAATCACAGGAATAAAATTTGAAATGTATTCAAATAGAAAACAGCTATTTTAAATAGTAAAAATATATCAAATTTGTACTGTTTTTGCTATACCTTGGAAAATGCAAGCTTGTTGAGCAGAAGAGATTTATTTAAAAAAACATTAAAAATCTTACTGTTCAAAAACTTTTGACTGGTAGCGTATTTTACATATAAAGAAATAAATAGCACTTTTAAGAAATGTGATTAAAAATATGTGTTTTGTTCTGTTTTAGTGAGCAGGTCAACAACTTACGTCACTGCCATTTTGATTTTAAGCAAACAAATATTTTTTCATCCAGAAAGGGATTCATAAATCATCCCAAAGAATTTATACCACTGCTATTGATAAATGAGCTCCAGCTACTGTACACCCAAACAGAACTTTATACGTATTGAGTGCATAAACTAACTTTCTAACTTTGATAGAAATGGACAAATGTCCCGTGTGGTATTTAATGGCAGGGGGGTGTGAACTAGTTCCCTCTTGCAACAGTAATAACAAGACTGAAATGAAATGACACCTCCTAGAGGGTTGCCTAGGGCATGTCTTATCTACTTTTTGTCATGGTAATGTTCCTCTGTAATCACATTTCACAGGTTATGTACCGATTCAAGGAACACCTAGTGTTATTCAGTGACAGTTTGCAATTTGGTGCAGGATAGATATATTAAATTAACCGAAATGCCACGCAGGTGTTTGAAAGGGAATGAGAATGTGTTTGAGCGCTCACTTGATTGGGCTTGTTAAGTTAGTCTCCTAGTTTTAACTGGGTTTCATGCCTCTGTTGTTAAAAATCAAAAGCAGCATGTTTTTTTTCCCCCTGGGTGTCACGTAACAGTTTGCATGTTTACTCTCTAACCAAAGCTGTTAGAGTGATATTGCTAATTGCTGGTGCCCAAAGACACTGTTGTGGACTGAGAATGATTTTATCTAATCGCACACCCTCTGAGTGTGATTTCTAGCTCCACTCGTGGTGCGATGTGTGTGAGAGTTTAGTGAGGCAGAAAGCCAGAGTGAATCAGGGTAGAGGCCAGAGCTCAAACTGATTATATGCATGTGGAAAGCAAAACATATGAAAAGTGTGATGGAGGGAAGGACCAGAAGTACATTATGCTTCACCCAAAAATGAAAATTCTGTCAGTAATTACTCACCCCCATGTCGTTTCAAACCCGTAAGACCTTTTTTTCATCTTCAGAACACAGATTAAGATATTTTTGATGAAAAGCTTTCTGAGCCTTCATAGACAGCAACATACCACATTCAAGTTCCAAGTGGTAAAGACTTTATTAAAATAGCCCATGTGACATCAGTGGTTCAACCTCAGTTTTATGAAGCTAAAAGAAGGCTTTTTGTGCACAAAGAAAAAAACAATAACTGCATGTTCACAAGTGTACCGGGACACATGCATATTTTATTATATTAAATGAAGAGTGCAATGCAAAATAGAAGCTACTTTTATCCAAAGGAGCTTGCGAATTGGTAGCCTATAGTGCATTTAATTTGTGTTCCCTATAGGAATCAAAACTACTACCTATAAATAAAAAAAAGAAGAAATTATATGAATGTTTAATAAAATTTGAATTGCATTTTAATAAAATAAAATATTAAGTAGAAATTTTGCATAAAATATGATTTCATAAAAGGTTGTTATTAAATAAAATAATAATAATTAAAATAATAATTAAAATTATTAAAATGATTTTGTTATTTTTATGATTAAATAAATTATTAATTTTGGTTAATAAAATATATTATTAAGTAAACTTTTTAGGTGATCCTGACAAACATGAAAAAAGTCAATCTGACTTTCCACCACTGACCACAGAAACAACCAAAAACCACACCAATACCAACCAACATGCCACAGTTGACTTGACAGCCCCTGCTGTTAACATAGAAACAAACCACAACTTACAGAGTGCATGTTTCATTACTTGATTTTAGTTGTATGCCTAAAGGGGTCATCGGATGCCCATTTTCCACAAGTTGATATGATTCTTTAGGGTCTTAATGAAAATATACTTTGGTTAAAAATTCTCAGTGTTTGTGTAAAACAACACCCTTTTTACCTTGTCAAAATGAGCTCTGCAAAAATCATCCCATTCTGAGGGATTGTTCCTTTAAATGCAAATGAGCTCTGCTCGCCCCGCCCCTCTCTTCTCTCTGTGGAGCTGCTCCCAGAGATTGTTTACTTTAGCCACATTTAGCATGTTTAGCTGCTAAACTTGCTAACTAGCACGTTATTAGGAAAGGTGATTGCAGAGATTCATTAAAAAAAACCTTATACTCACTTCTGCTGTAGGTGAAGCTGGATCACGAATGATTTGTGCAAACATAGATGCATTTATGTAGATCCGGAGGTGCATTCCCTTCACAAACAAATGTAATCCACTGCATCTTCAGCGGCTCAGATGTCAGGAGTAAATATAGACCACTATGTTCATTATTACATCCAGCAACACAACACAACAACTTTCATCCCTGCTCCGGCATCGAAACAATGGAGGTGGGACTTTTACAGCTGATCTGAGGTAAGACGCTCACGTCAATCAACTATCATGGAAGCGGCCTCTGCAGGCGTGACGGCACACCGACAGGCATCTGAGAATGGCTCGATTTGAAAAAGGGGATATTATTTTTACAGATTAATTAAAAACCACTGCATAGATTTTTATTATTATGGGGTAGATGTGTACATACACTGCCAACACACATTAATGTTCAAACAACAGGTAAAAGTGAACTTTGCATCCAATGACCCTTTAAATGTCTATAAAAATGCCTGGCACTCAGTTACAATTGACCAATAGCAAAATAAGTAAATAAACTAACATATAAAATGGAATACTTTCTGGAACTGTCTATAAACTGACTATCATATATTATTTACGTCTCATCAATCTTTGTTAGTTGTGTGTCATTATTGTCTTTTGGGGCATTGCAGGTGCAAAAGGCCGCATTAAACATAGTTTAATATTGACTCTGCAATGCTGAGCTCTGCTGAATGCATTTCAGTGAGTAAGTATCCACTCACACACACAACCTCTGCTGCGTACGAGCCATTTTAACCACAATCTGCACTTATATCATAAGACCAATATGTGTGACCTTTCATAGCATCTCATTTGCTGCCTAAGCAAGAAACATGGCTTAATAATTCCCGCTGTGATTAGTGTCATCTGTCAGGGTGTATTGTGAGTCTAAATCATGCAATTAGGCAGTTCTTTTCACCCCAGTGTCAATTAGGGGACTTGATGTACACAAGCTCTTTTAAAGTGCTTGAAAAGCCAGCCATGTTCTGTATTCTCTGTTGCGAGTGCCCGGGTTCAGTTCAGCGAGGTGGCTTTTGTTCGGCCCGGTCAGGTCTCCATTGGACGGATGAAGGGAAATTCAGCCCAGGCTTTGTATCTCCCCAGGGGTGAGTGCCTGCGCAGCACAGGGTCAGTCACTGAACACCAGAGGTCAAACAGAATGAAGCCCAGCAGTCCATGAAGCTGTAGGGGAAAATTCAATAGGTCAACAGAGATGGGAAGGGAGAGGAAGAGAAATTGAGAGGTAGAAAGCTCTGATTCAGCATTGCGGGAGGTCATTGAGGAGAATCAGGTAGAACAGCAGATTGTGTCTGTAACAGTCTGTTCAGAGTGTCACGTTGGCAGGTGAGCCTTCGGCTTTGCAGTAGCTGCCGTATGCAGCAGTATGCAATAATATGGGTATTTTGATTATTATGCAGAAAAAATATGATTTTTGTGCTTTCTGAAGAAAACTGAGTGATGCTAAGGTATACACATACACAGTGCCTTGCAAAAGTATTCAGACCCCTGTTTTATGTTCCTGCCTTATGTTAAAGGGTTAGTTCACCCACTCAACCTCATGTTGTTCCAAACCCGTAAGACCTTTGTTCATCTTCGAAACACAAATTAAGATGTTTTTGATTAAATCCGAGAGCTTTCGGACCCTCCATATACAGCAACGCAATTGCCACACTCAAGGCCCAGAAAGATAGTAAGGACATCATTAAAATAGTCCATGTGACAAGTTCACCGTGGTTATTTTTGGGAAAACTATCCCTTTAAACTGTGTTAAAATGCTTTTTTTTCCCACACATCAATCTACACTCCATACACCATAATGGCAAAGCAGAAAACAGGTTTGTAACAGTTGTAAATTTCTTAGAAATAAAAACTTAAATGATTAGATTGCATAAATATTCATACCCTTTTCTAGGACACTCACATTTAGTTCATGAGCATTCATATTGCTTGTACATGTTACTACACTTTGAGTTTTTTTTTTTTTTATTTATTTGATCAGGGACAATGCACAAACAACATTAGTCTAAAATAAGAAAAGATGTCATGTGCCAGGTTATAGCAAAAATGCTAATTTCCACCCGCAGTCCCTGGACAGGTTGTTGTTACACTTACAAAAGCTTATCAAATATATGCAGAAAAATACATAGAAGCTCACATCATAAAAGCACTTTCTATCATCATTCAATTCACTCACTCACAGTTTACAGCATTCATATCACAGTCATTT
Organism: Labeo catla; assembly: GCA_012976165.1. Taxonomy (NCBI): domain Eukaryota; kingdom Metazoa; phylum Chordata; class Actinopteri; order Cypriniformes; family Cyprinidae; genus Labeo; species Labeo catla. The sequence goes on from VONZ01001233.1 coordinate 145,091, forward strand.
AATGCATACAAATTTGCTTTGATAATAACCACTGTTTGGTCAGGCGTGTAAAAGTACAATAATTTGTGCATGAAATAATTTCGTTTGGAAGAGTATTCCAAAGGCTCACTGCTTTATAAGAGAAAGATTGTTGACCATATGCAGTTTTACATCTTGTAACGCTGCACTCTCCTCTGACTGTCGACCGTGTGGTTGAGTGAAGTTAACCTGTGGCAAATTCAATTGAATGAGTATGATTTGAAAAGGCACACCCTTTCAGTAAAAGGTATAACCACTGAAAATGGATATCAGAGCAAAAACCAAGCCCTAAGGTCAAAAGAACTTCCTGTGAGTTTAGAATAAGGATTGTGACGAGTTAAGAAAAAAAAAATTGGCTGCATTGAAGGTTCACAAGAGCATGTAGCCACCATTATTCTTAAAGGAGAAGTTCACTTCCAGAACAAAAATGTACAGATAATGTACTCACTTCCTTGTCATCCAAGATGTTCATGTCTTTCTTTCTTCAGTGGTAAAGAAATTGTTTTTTGGGGAAAACATTTCAGGATTTTTCTTCATATAGTGGACTTCAATGTTGCCAGTGTTCCAAAATGCAGTTTAAATGCAGCTTCAAAAGGCTCAAAATGATCCCAGCCGAGGAAGAAAGGTCTTATCTAGCGAAACGATCTGTTATTTTGAGGTTTAAGTGTGAGGTTAAAATGTATATAAATTGTAATTTGTTTTGGAAAATAACTGATTGGTTCACGTGGGGGCCATGGTTAAAGTGGTGACCAAAAAGCTAATGGTCACATCATATATGAAGGTGGGGGAAACTTACAGAAGGACAAACATCACTTCAACACTCCACCGACTTTATGACAGGTAGCCAGACTCAGTCCTCTCCTCAATGAAGATACATGAAAACACACATGAAAGCACATAAAGGACTCTCAGACTGTGAGAAACAAAGATTCTCTGGTCTGATGAACCTCAATTTCAAGCACCATATATAAAGGAAACCAGGCACTGCTTATCACCTGCACAGCAGCATCCCAACAGTAAAGTATGGAGGTAGCAGCCTCATGCTGTGGGGCTGTTTTTCAGCAGCAGGGACTGAGGGACTCATCAGAGTAGAAGGAAAGCTCAGAGCATAGTCCAGAGCATTGGACAGAGGGTTCACTTTTCAACAGGACAATGATCCTAAGCACACAGTTAAGGCAATGCAAAAGTGGCTTATGACTAACTCTGTGAATGTCCTTAAGTGTCCCAGGCTTGAACCCAATCGAATATTTCAAGAGAAACCTAAAAATGTCTGTCGGCCCTCATCCAAGCTAACAGAGATTGAGAGGTCGAGAGGTGAGGAGAAGAATTGGCAGACAATTTCCAAATGCAGATGTGCAAAGCTTGTCGCATCATGCCCAAAACGAGAGTTAAGGGTGTGAATACTTATGCAATGTACTTATATCAGTTTTTTATTGTTAATAACTGTGCAAAGCTGTCACAAATCTGTTTGTAATTATGGAGTGTAGGGCTGTCACTAACGATTATTTTGGTAATTGAGTAATCTGTTGATTATTCTGATGATTAATCGAGTAATCGGATACTTATAATTAATTTGTTTGTAGTAGTAAAAATAGACCTAAGTGAACAATAGCCTTTAAAATTAGTTAAAATAAATTACATTTAATTCAGATGTCCACTTAATCTTTAATATTTGTCCATTTTCTTATGAGACAGCCACTAAAAGCTTCAGCCACTGTAATTTCTTGAATATGTGGACATCAAAATGTGTAAACTCAGAGTGAGGGTTTAAACTTTTATTTTGAAAACGCGTTGAACAGTTAGCATATTGAGAAAAATAATGTATTCTCCTGTGTTTGCCAAGGTTTATATATTATTTGCCTTACAAATCTGATGAAATAGCCCCAGATGAACATTATAATAAACCCAAACTCACAACAACATCCAGAGATGGAGTTTGAGATGCTCCACACATGTAAATGATAACAGTTCGTGTAGCAGCATTTACTGTGAATGGAGCCGCTCTGAGACAAACATACTGTAACCAACACGCACGTAAATAATTAAAGGGGTCATCGGATGCAAAGTTCACTATTTCATGTTGTTTGAACATTAATGTGTGTTGGCAGTGTATGTACACATCTACCCTATAATGATAAAAATCTATGCAGTGGTTTTTAATTAATCTGTAAAAATAATATCCCCTTTTTCAAATCGAGCCATTCTCAGATCCTGCTCCCACGATAGTTGATTGACATGAGCGTCTTACCTCAGATAAGCTGTAACAGGAGGGAGGGATGTAAGTTAGACAAGAATATCTCAGATTGAGCTGTTGTACTGCTGGATGTAATAATGAACATAGTGGTCGTCATTTACTCCCAACATCTGAGTCGCTGAAGATGCAGTAGATTACATTTGTTTGTGAAGGGAATGCGCCTCCTGATCTACATAAATGCGTCTATGTTTGCGCAAATCATTCGTGATCCAGCTTCACCTACAGCAGAAGTGAGTATAAGGGTTTTTTTTTTATGAATCTCTGCAATCACCCTTCCTAATAACGTGCTAGTTAGCAAGTTTAGCAGCTAAACGTGGCTAAATGCAGTTAAAATAAACAGGCTCGTCACTCCACAACCTCAACCAGAAATAAATTATTTTTGCAGAGCTGATTTTGGCAAGGTAAAAAGGGTGTTGTTTTACACAACCATTGAGAAGTTTTAGCCAAAGTATATTCTAGACTTTTCATTAAGACCCTAAAGAATCATATCAACTTGTGAACAATGGGCTTCCGATGACCCCTTTAAAGCGCATATATTAAACCTGCATCGCATATATTTATTTAATTGAACATAGCATTTGTGAATTCTTAATAACATTATACTTTATTATGATTTTTAAATGGGTTTAATGTGTGGAATGCACCACTTCCGGTATTTTGCCGATTACCTGACACAGGCAAAATGCAATCAAGGATTTTAAAAAAATCAAATACTCGAATAGAATCGAGGAATCCTTGCAGGCCTAATAGAGTGTAGACCGATGTGAAAAAAACAAAACAAAACTAATTTAAAACAGTTATAAAATAGGGCAGCAAAATAAAACATGAAAAAAAAAATGAAGGGGTATGAATACTTTCGCAAGGCACTGTATATTTCAGAATGCCAGCTCCTGGGTCAGCAGCACCACACATGTACGTTGTGTTACTCTCTTGAATGCGCATTGAAGACTGACACGAAAGAGAGGAAATTGTTCAATAAACAACAATTTAGTTTTCTTTGTGCACAAAAAGTATTCTCGTAGCCTCATAATATTAAGGTTGAACTACTGATGTCACATGGACTTTTTTAAGGATGTCCTCACTACCCTTTTGGGCCTTAAACATGTCAGTTGTGTTGCTGTCTATGCAGGGTCAGAAAGCTCTCTGATTTCATCAAAAATATCTTAATTTGTGTTCTGAAAATGAACAAAGGTCTTCCAGGTTTGGAACGACATGAGAGTGAGTAATTAATGAAGGAATTTTCATTTTTGGGTGAACTATTCCTTTAAGTATGAGCAATACAAATGATTTATTCCCAAAAAACAATAATGACTGTTTCCAAATAAATTCCCAAATGCTATTTAGGTCTTTCTCAGTCAAACAGTAAGTCCCGCCCCGAACTTACATCATTGTTTTCCAGAACATCAAGTAATGTGTTAAAGCACCTCAGATCCACATTGTTCGCACTTTTCAGGAAGTCACCTTAAGAATAGCTTACTTAGTCATTACACTAGTAGATTATTCAGGATAGTATAAAAAAAATGTTATACTTAGTCGGTCAGATTTAAACAAGAAATGTTACTGATACATAACCATTAAACACACACACACAAACACACACACACACAAAACATGCACAGAATCATGTGGGTGTTCAGTCACTTCCTGTCCGAAAGTCATGTGTTTTAATATGCATTCCTCTTCCATTACACACAGACACACACACAGACTTTTCCCCACAGTTACAATGCTGCAAAACAAAGCAAAAGTGGCCCGTAGTGACTGGGTTGCTGCCGTTGCTATGCAACCGCCCAAACGGAGTCAGTAAACAGTGTTGAGTCTGCGTGCAGTGAGAGTCTCGGCTCTTGTGTTTGTGCAATCCCCTGTTGCGTTCGCGTCCTTTTCCATAAATTTGCAGGGCTGCACAAACAACAAGCACGCTATGCTAACAGAGTTCACTCACAGGTAAACTCACGGCAGCACGTTCACATATACATACAGACTCGCGTACGTTGGAGACACTTGACGATGGTGTGTTCTAAAGAGCCGGTGGCCCCTCTCAAGGCCGCGGTGTAGAGAGTCAGAACGCTTGGCTTTATGCCCAGACACAAATAGAGCAGTTCAGTGAACACGTGCTTTATTTCTCCCTCTCTTTCTACAACACTCTAATCTCCCATGACACACTCATGAATGGCAGCAGGGGAAAGGTCAAGCCCACAGTATAAATACACAACTTTACCTGACACATAAAACGATTTAGGCTTTAATTTACCACTCGTAGTTTCCATTAAACAGCCAATGGGAAAATGTAAGTATGCATAACCCCAAAGCAATAATCTTTTCCACATGATTAAGATCAGAGAAGAGCCAAATACGTCATTTTTTACGTCTTTGAGAGGCAGATGTCTTAATTAACTGAGGAAACAAGGATGAGACTACACAGTGAAAAGCTATGAAATGTCATTTCAAAAATATTTTGAAATGTTTTAGTAGTTCTTTCCCTTATTAAAGGGACAGCTCACCCAAAAATGAAAATTACCCAATGGTTTACTCACACTCAAGCTATCCTAGGTGTATATGACTTTCTTCTTTCAGACAAATACATTTGGAGTTATATACATTTGGCTCTTCCAAGCTTTATAATGGCAGTGAATGGCTGTTGAGATTTTGAAGCAAAATAAAGTTCATCCATCCATCATAAAAAGTGCTCGACACTGCTCCGTGAGTTTAATAAAGACAATTTGTTGATGCAGTTGTGTAAAAAAATATCCATATTTAAAACTTTATAAACCATAATCTCTAGTTTCCACTAACCGTCGTTGAAGTAGGCGTAGCGTAAGCTCCGATGAGAAGTGGCAGACGTGGAAGTGCAAGAAGAGAGCCAAAACAAAGCACCAGTCATGAATTAGAAGAACTAAACGAGAATTTGTAAAGAAAAATGTTGGAGGATTTCGATATAAGCCAAGAGGAGACTGGTTTTCCTTTGCTGTAACAAAACTAGGTTCTCACGAGACCAGCATAGAACTGACTAGCACCAGAGGTTATGCTACACCTACATCCTACGTCATCCACTGGAACGCCACTCTCTCATGAATGCGCATACGACAGTTAGCGCAAACTAGAGATTACGGGTTATACAATTTTAAATATGGATATTTTTCTTGCTTCAGAAGGTCTTTATTAATCCCTCAGAGCTGTGTGGAGTACTTTTTATGATGGATGGATGCACTTTATTGAACTTCAAAATCTCAACAGCCATTCACTGCCATTATAAAGCTTAAAAAGAGACAGGACATTATATATATATATATATATATATATATATATATATTGTAATTGTGACATTTTTTGTCAGAATTTCAAGTTTCTGTCTCAATTCTGACACGCAGTTGCAAATTATTAAGTTGAAATTTTGAGATATAAACTTGCAATTCTGAGAACATATCAGTCTTTTTTCCCCTCAAAATTGGATTAAACTTTATAACTCGCAATTGCGATTTTATATCTTATAATTCTGAGAAAAAAAGTGAGAACTGCGTGAAAAGAAGTCAAAATTGTGAGATACAAACTCACATTTGCAAGAAAAAATTCAGAATTGCGTATCTTGCGTACTTTATAACTTGCAGTTGCGAGTTTATATCTCGGAATTCTGAGAAAAAAGGTCAGAATTGTGAAATAAAATGTTGCAATTACCTATTTTCATTTTTTTTCAGTGGCAGAAATTGGCTTCCATAGTTACACATAATCAGAGCTGAATAATATTGTTTAAAGGAGAAGTTCACTTCCAGAACAAATATTTACACATAATTTACTCACCCCCTTGTCATCCAAGATGTTCATGTCTTTCTTTCTCCAGTTGATAAGAAATTATGTTTCTTGAGGGAAAAAAAAATCTGAAATTATCTCCATATAACGGACTTCAATGGTGCCCTAAAGTTTGAACTTCCAAAATGTAGTTTAAATGCAGCTTCAAATGGCTCCAAATGATCCCAGCCGAGGAAGAAGGGTCTTATCTAGCAAAACGATCAATAATTTTCGAAACAAATTAACAATTTATATACTTTTTAAGCTTATTTTCCGACATACCTTAACTGTATTGACCCGAATTACACAGACTATGCATGTGCATCGAGACGAGACAACACGTGCATTGGAGGTTAAAAAAGTATTTAAATTGTCAGTTTGTTTGAAAATGACAGATCGTTTCGCTAGATAAGACCCTTCTTTCTCGGCTGGGATCGTTTAGAGCCATTTGGAAGTTCAAACTTTGGGGCACCATTGAAGTCCTCTCTATGGAGAACATTCCTGAAATGTTTTCCTCAAGAAACATAATTTCTTATCGACTGAAGAAAGAAAGACATTGGATGACGTGAGTAAATTATCTGTAAATTTTTGTTCTAGAAGTGAACTTCTCCTTTAAACCCATGGACCCCATGACCTATTCTGATGCATAAAGTCAATGACCGTAGGTTTTGTCTCATTCCTCTAATAACTGTGATACCACAGTGCAACTGCGGCTGTGCATATTTTATATAATCTAGTTCATCAATCAAAATGTAGCCTGTGACAGTAATTTCTAGTCCCTTGAGAGCAGAGAAGAGCTTTCTGTCAAGAACCGAAATTACAAACACACTGGTTAACACCCTCAACTACCATCAAAGTTCACAGAACTGAACGTTTCCTGTGCATGGTGTGTATCAGTCAAATCTACAGATATGTGTTCCCAAGAATGTTTATTTGGAGACTGAACTGATGCACCGTCTGACATGCAGCCTGTTTTGTAGACAGAAAGTGTTTCAAGAGAAACTAGCTGAATTTGGCTTGTTCTCAGATCAATGTTATCAGCTGGAGGTGCTTTATGTCTGACGGGCCGGATCATTTTTCATGAAGGGGGGTAAATAGCTTATATCCGACTGCGGGGATGTTCTTGCATCGCCTCTTTAATTATTCAGTCTTAGAAAACGATCCATTTGCCCAGTCAAATCCTGATACGAAGAGCCGTGCGACCACATGCTGTACATTTATGGCACATCTTTGTTGGCTCGTGTTCAGAGGCCTTGCTTGAAAATGCTCGAGCTGCTTCTCTCTCTTTTTTGATTTAAAACACTGCGGTTTGGAGTTTCTCCGAAAGCAATTGATCTACAGCAATTCTGCTGCATTAAACATGCATGAATTTTAATGACTGATCTGAGCCAGGCGAGCGTGTAACAGTAAAGCCTGTTTAGGCATATTGAGCCAAGAGAACTGGATGCTTTTACAACCACCATGTCCTAAAGGAAACGGTTGTACTCAGCTGAAAGCAATTTAACATACATCATAGGCCTGACTCATTCGCTTCTCATAAATGGGGAATGGGGACTTAAAATATGTCTTGAAAATAAAGTCTGGATTGTTAAAGGCAGCAATCATAGCCAAAATACTTTGTAGGCATGGCGCCATCGACATACGTTTTTGTTTAACACGGTACAGAAAAAAATCATGCGAGGAGCAGCACAAGCTGTCCCCTGAAATGCATGTTATTTTTATTCAATTTCACATTATTTTTTTTAGATTGTAGCGGTCAGCAAAACCTGAACTGCATCTATTTTGGGAGCAGAAGAACAGGGTATATTTCACCGTGAGCTCTGGGCACGCGTCATCTCAAACCCCATTGCTGAATAATAGATGGGATGTGCTGTTCTCTTGTTCCCAGAGGAGCTTCCTCTTCCCTCAGGCCTACTGCGATCACCTACTGGGAGGCTCCTGAACACGGTTCACTTATTGGCCAAATGGATCCCAGTCACCGCTGATATCCCTTTTTACTGCTCCAAAGACCCGGTCAAACCACACAAACTGTGCTGGGTTGGATGGAAAAGAGGAATGGGGCTGTTTGGGAAAGAGCATTATTAGTTGTAAAAAGAAAAAGACGTCTTGTAATCTGGCGTTTCTTCAACTATGGGCACTTTTGACCCTGTGGATTTTTAAAAAACAAACTCTAGCTTATCTCTACAGTCACACTCTGTATTAAAATGCATTGCATGTAATGACGTAAAGAGATAGTTTACTCAAAAAATGAAAATTCTGTCATTAAGTACTCACCCTAATGTCGTTCCAAACCTGTAAGCCTTTGTTTATCATCAGAACACAAATTAGGATGTTTTTGATGAAATCCAAGAGCTTTCTGACCCTGCGTAGACAGCAGTGCAACTGACACGTTCAAGGCCCAGAAAGGTAGTACGGACATCATTAAATATTTGTGTGCAAATATTTTTTCTTCTCCTCAGTGTCCGTCTCCACCGTGCGTTCATGAGAGTACCACGACGCATGCGGGTTTGGAACGACATGAGGGGGAATAATTAAAGACAGAATTTTCATTTTTGGGTGAACTATCCCTTTAAGAACATTCTGTGATAGTGATAGAAATGATTTCTTGAACATTTTTTGACTTCTTTGTCTGGTCTAGTTTTATATCTAGCATTTTATATATACTAAATACACAACATTAATATTTTCATACTTTTTTATTTGACAGTTACGGCTTGACTGGAAATGATGCACAAAAATACTGTATTCACAAGTTATCTTTACCTTAAAATTTACAAGGGATGGAACGATAACCAGTTTGACGAAAAATCATGAAACTCCCCATGGTTAGTATTACCGTTTCATATTTCAATTATCATTAAAACTGTATTCAATTACCGCTTTTTGATCTCGCTGTAACAAATACTAACCATCATAAAGCAAAGGTTAAATAACAGTGTCATGTCCCGCACAGCTTGAGAGTAGTTTTGTTTTGTATGAAAGTATGGCGGAAAGCTGGGAGGTTTTAAAAGGGTGCTGAGGGAATTATACAAATTAATATATGAACGAACTAATTAAATGTCGTTCCAAACCTGTATAGGTACCTCTGAATGTTCTTACTGTCTTCAGAAAAGATTCGATGGTATTTTCTTTTCATCTTCGCTCCATGTAATACCTAATACAATCGTGTTCTTAATCGCAATGCTGCTTTGTTCCACTGAGGTGACGGAGAAACAGCTGTAACTTTGCTGTTGCATAAGCGCCACCTAGTTTCAGAGAATGGATTTACAGACACTTACATTTACATTCAGCCTGTGTGTAGTTTTCGTCTGGCTAAAACGGATCGAATTTGCATGCCCTGCTGTCAATTTTGACCGGTTGATGAAAAACAAGCTTATGTGGATTCTACACATTCGGATAAGGTATCCAGAATTAGTTATGGAGCAGACAAAATACATATAATCATTTATTAAGTTTGACTTAACCCTTTTTTTATTTAAAGGCTGAAATGTGAGGTTTACCATTTTATGAAACCTTCACAAAGCTTTCTTTGGACATTTCGAGCATGTTATTAGATCAACTGTTGTCATGTTGCCATTAAAAATCCAGACATCATTGGTAATAATATTGTTTTAGTGTTTATGCAAAACAAAAGTCATTTTATTTGTTGTTTGTTGATTTAAAATAAAAAACTTGGTGAAATGATTTATGTGACTGTACTTTTTGAACAATTCCAGCACATTTTAACAATACCGCGATAATACTGATAACCGTGATCATTTTCAAGTTTTCATACAACACAATAAATACTGAAATTGTTTATAAAATTGTGTTATCATGTTTAAAATGTAATAAATATTTTATGAATATTTTCAAATTGACAGTCAGTATAAGAAAAGGATAAAAAAAAAATATAATAACAGGCTAAGATAATAAAAAAAGACACATGAAAGGCATTTCAGAAATAGCAAAAACAATATGGTTTCCAAGATATTTATATATACATTATTAAAATAATATTTTTAAAGAAGTTTCTTATGCTGATCATGGCTGCATTCATTTGATCAAAAATCCAGAAAAAACAGTACTATTCTGAAATATTATTTCAATGTAAAGTAACTGCTTTCTATGTGAATATATTTTAAAATATAATTAATTCCTGTAATGCAAAACTGAATTTTCAGCATCATTACTCCAGTCTTCGGTGTCACATGATCCTTCAGAGACCTTTCTAATATGCTGATTTATTATCAAACAGTTGTGTTTCTTATTTTTTTATTTATTTTTTGGAACCTTTTCTTTAATAAATATTTATTTCTTTAATAAAAAAAAAAAGTACAGCATTTATTTAAAATATAAATCTTTTGTAACAATATAAACTACCATTTACACATTTGTGGTCAGTAAATTGTTATTCTTTCTTTTTTTGAAAGAAATTAATATATTTATTCAGCAAGGATGTGTTAAATTGATAAAAAAGTGTTAGCAATGACTTTCTATTTTGAATAAATGCTGTTCTTTTTAACTTTTTATTCACCGAAGAATCCTAAAAAGAATCACAGGTTCCAAAAAATATTAAGCAGCACAACTGTTTACAATAATACATCAGCATATTAGAATGATTTGTGAACGATCATGTGACACTGAAGACTGGAGTAATGGCTGATAAAAAATTAAGCTTAGCATCATAGGAATAAATTACATTTTTAATATTAAAATAGAAAAACATTTTGCAATAATATTCAATTTTCTGTATTTTTTATTAAATAATAAATCCCAAACTTTTGAACAGCAGTGTGTATGATTATTTTACAATTTATTTATATTATTTTTTAAAATGTGTAACTATAACAAAAAAACAAAAGAAATGCAATTAAAACATTTTACTGAATTTCCACCACCTAAAAACCAGAAGGCAGTTTGATGCCTGTTTCCTCTCAGTGTTTTTTTCCCCTGTGGTTTCCTTCCTGTAATCTGATCTATGAACTTTTACTCTTAGCATTCCAGGAATGACCCCCATCACCACCACCACCAAAACACACATCCTCCACCACACGTCCGTGACGAAATTCTCCACATATTGACTCACATTCCAATCGCTTCCACATTGGCGAACTACGATAATGCTGTTCTGATCCCGAGCAGCTCCATTAGTGAGCCGAGTCGCATAACACGCCGTTTTTGTCCACTCGAGAGGCCCAGACTCTAATGCAGCAGTAACATGATCGCAGAACGCAAGCTCGCTCGCATATTGAGCCAGTTTGGGGCCGATCTGCAATCTTTAGTTGTAGTCTTAAGTCTTATCTCCAGCTGGCCAGAGGGGAAAAGCTGTAACGGGATCCCGTCCTGCAGGAGAAGGGTGGGTAGGTGGGTGGTCGGAGAAGCTGGAGGCATTTATGGCCGAGGGGGCTGAGGAGTCTGAATGAGCCCCGCTCGCTGGATTTGTGCTTAAGAGAAAGGGAGTGTGTGTTTGGGATGGGGGGGTCATAGCGCATTACTAACATACCAGTGAAGAGGTCTGGTTTTCACAACCGTTCCCATCTTCTCTCACTTACACACACACCCTTCCCCCTTTTTCTCATGCTAACTGTTGTATGATATCTTCCACTTACTCTCCCCCCACCGCCGGTTTATGATTGCTTTTAACACATTCCTTGCATGTGCTAATGTAAGATCACTTTCACATGCTTAAACTCGTAATCTCTGTCAGTAACAGAGATGAACCCGTTGGGTGAATGACTAGCACGCATGATGGAGTCTGTGGGTATAAAAGCAACGTGTTTCTCACGTTTGGCGTTACGGATTGCTGTCTCACAGCTGTATCGTATCACGTCTTAAGTGCCGAGAGACACGGAGAGCGGAGAAGTTGAAAAAGGAAGTGCTGTTCTAGGTGAAGGGTCGGGTTTGGTGTTTTCACATGCTACATATCCCATGTTCTCTCTCCACCTTGTGATGTTTGAGTATCTTGAGACGGATCTCCTCATTCTACATGCATGCTAGAAAACATTTGTGGATCACAGGACTGTTTTGGTCATGGATAGTAGGGGAAAACGAAGCTAATTTGCTCAATGCTATCTGACCATTTAATTATGCTTTGGGTTAGGAGAGTTAAGGATGTATGATTTTCCACTTCTAAAAGGAGGAGGAAGTGCATCCCATGCTTTTGTTAATGTCAAAGGTTGTGTGTTCAATTAAACAATTGTGTATTGTGGCTTTATTTAATCTGCTGCTTTGTGGATGCTTAATTAGCACATCAGAACACATGGGTTTGCATGTGCATACTTGAAGTTGCACTTGATAAAAGTGTATTTAAAAAATTATAAATATAACACTGACTAAATTAAATGCAATAAGGAAATGCATGGCTTCATGAAGCGAATTTATTGACTGCTAAGGGCATGAAACCATTAAAATAAGAAACAATAATATTTTTGTTATTATTACTGGTTTCTCTCTTATTCTGATGCCCCCAGCAGTCAACAACTTGGTTGTATTTAACTGTAGTAAATAAATTATATTATTGTATAACAAAATTATATTAAAATAATAATAATAATAATTATTATTATTATTAGTAATATTATTATTATTATTATAGAATTTATACATTTATAAAATACTATAATTATATGATTATATATTAAATTATTATATACATTTATTTACTACAAGAGTGACATTTGAAAACCACCACTAATAATAATAGTAATAATAATAATTATTATTATTATTATTGGTTTCTCTCTTATTTTTTGCTCTCAGCAGTCAACAACGTGGCAGCATTTAACTGTAGTAAATAAATTATATTATTTTATAATAATAATAATAATTATTATTATTATTATTATTATATAATTAATATTTTTGTAAAATAATAAAATTTATTTACCACATTAAATACAATAAAAGTGACATTTGGAAATCACCACTAATAATAATAATAATAATCATTATCATTTTATTATTGGTTTCTCTCTTATTTTGATGCTTTCAGCAGTCAAAAACGTGGTTCTATGTAACTGTAGTAAATAAATTATATTATTGTATAACAATATTAATAATAATAATAATAATAATAATAATTATTATTATATAATTTGTATAGAAATAATACAAATTATTATTATTATATAATGAATATATTTATAAAATAATATAATTTATTATTTTATATTAATATATTAATAATATTATATATGACATTTAAAAATAACCACCGCTACTACTACTACTACTAATTATTATTATTATTATTATTAGTTTCTATTATTTTGCTCTCAGCAGTCAGCAGCAGGTAGTATTTAACTGTAGTAAATAATTATATTATTGTATAATAATAATAATAATAATAATAATAATAATATTAATAACAATTATTATTATTATTATTATTATATCATTAATATATTTATAAAACAATACAATTTATTTACCATATTAAATACAATAAGAGTGACATTTAGAAACCAATAATAAGAATAATAAGAATTGTATTATTATTGGTTTCTCTCTTATTTTGATGCTCTCAGCAGTCAAAAACATGGTTGCATTTAACTGTAGTAAATAAATTATATTGTATAACAATAACAACAATAATAATAATAACAGTTATTATTATTATTAGCTTCTCTCTTATTTTGCTCTCAACAGCCAGCAACGTGTTAGTATTTAACTGTAGTAAATAAACATATATTTGTATATATGATACATTATTATAATTATATAATTAATATATTTATAAAACAATAAAATTTACTTACTACATTAAATACAATAAGAGTGCCATTTGGAAATCACCACCACTAATAATAATAATAATTTTATCATTATTATTGGCTTATCTCTTATTTTGAAGCTCTCAGCAGTCAAAAACATAGTTGGCATGAAACCCTCAAAAAGAGACATTTCAACTAAATAATAATAACTATTATTATTATCATCATTATATTAATTAAATAATATCATTTATTTAATACGTTATACACAATCAAAAAAAAGCATGCAGTGAATTACTGGCTGTTGACAGCATGAAACCATTAAAGAGAGAAATTAAAAAACATCACCACCACCAACAAAATGTATTACTATTATTGTTATTATTTTGAATAAAAAGCGTGTTGATACCGTGTTGATTTGCCACAATGTCCTGCAGAGCTAAATCTCGACCCTGAAGCAAAAGCAGTTGAGAACCACCGAGTAATTTCTCTGAAGGCAATTTCTGAATGATAAACAGGAAGAGAGGTTGTCGAGCTTTATCGACAGGTGGTTCTGACAGAGGCCGAGGCTCAGCACATCTGATTCGATTAGCAGAGAGATCCATTTCCACAGGAAGTCATCCTACACCTCTCACTGTACCACTTCCTGTTGGGGGCTGTAGCAGAGGAAGCTGCTCGAGTTTCACATCAGTAACAGTTTCACGCAAGAAACCGATATCGATCTAATCTAAAGAACATTTAAAGGCTACAAGCCTTCAGATGATCACATATCATGACTGACAGCTAGCAAAACTGCATGCAATGCCCTGAATTGGGTGTCGTATTTGTGTCACGCCCCATATCTCTCTCCATAGGAGGTTTCAGCGGGTGCTGCCTGCCATCCTCTGGAGAACATTTCGTTTTTGCCAGGACGAGAGGTCTCCTTTGAACTTTGCCCTGGGGTCATGCTTGACTCTCACATAAGCGCTGAGTCCTGCGGGGATAATTACTAGAACAGACGCCTCAGCAGCCGTGGAAACACTCAGGAGCTCCGCCGTGATTGGTGGACGGGCTGAACTCTGACCGGCGGAGAATTTATTGTGAAGCAATTAGTGATGTAATTCCTGTAGTATTTTTAATCAATTCTGAACCATTTTAATAATTGCTATTGTAATGCGCCAAATAATACGCTCGTACGTAATAATGGTAGGGGTTTTATTGTAAATGGAAACACGTTTAATTACATTTTCAAACTAAGAAGTATTGTGATGCGCTTCATGAATATTGAATAATGCAGTTTCACAGCCAAAAAGCAGTTGCACTGTTATCACAAAATGTTGTTTTGTGATATTTTATATGTATAAAAAGGCTTATTTGACCAAGCCCAGAGCTCCCCCTAGTGATCCTTGGAAGTCCTGCAGTAGATGTGTAAAACAGAAGCTTTTTAAAAAGTTCTTTTCTTTTTTTTTTGTGGTGCATTAGTGTTGGGGAGGAACTAGTTGAATGTAACGGAGTAACGTGATTTAATTAATCTGTTACAGTTACTTACAAAAAATATGTAATTAAATTACAGTTAATTATTAAAATGTTAACAATTACAAAGGGGGTTACATCTGAATATTTTCACACACACACACACACACACATGTCTGGTTTATTATCTTTGTGGGGACTCTCCATAGGCGCAATGGTTTGTATACTGTCCACACTGTATTTTCTATCCCCTTAACCTAACCCTACCCCTAAACCTAACCCTTACAGAAAACTTTCTGCATTTTTACTTTCTGAAAAAATCTCATTCTGTATGATTTATAAGCTTTTACAAGCCGGTCCCCACAATGTCAAAAATTTCAGGTTTTACTATCCTTGTGGGGACATTTGGTCCCCACAATGTAGCAAAAACAAGTACACACAAAAGTATTTAAACAGGAATATTTTTAATGTTTTTAAGAAGTCTCTTCTGCTCACCAAGCCTGTATTTATTTGAAGTATTTCAAAGTACAGCAAAAACAGTACAATTTTGAAATATTTTTACTATTTAAAATAACTGTTTTCTATTTGAATATATTTTCAAATGTAATTGATTTTTGTGATTTCGAAGCTGAATTTTTAGCATCATTACTTCAGTCACATGATCCTTCAGGAGTCATTCTAACGTTTTGATTTGCTGCTCAAAATTTTTTGACTGGCAGTCTACATAAATTGATTCCTTTCCTAAATTGCGTTGAATGCTCTAAAATATGAGACACCAGTGTCTTAGGAGTTTAGGACACAGAATAGAACAAATGTGTATTATGTGTCCTTTTTATAGTTGGTTTTATGTGTATGCTTTATTTTTTAAGATTAGCCGTTTTTCCCCCAAGGCATTGTTAGATGCCAATGTTTCATGTCATAGTTATGCAAAGACTTGATTTCAAAAACAGTATGTATTTTAAGTATTTAACCTCAGAATGATCTCAAAGTCATCTTAATTCAAGTGATGAAGGATTTTGGAAAGTCTTACAGTAATCATTGTTAAGTACTACTGTACTACTGTAAGATTAACCATGCCTCAAAATGTTTGATTAACAGTTGAAAACATTCATTAGAAATTTAGAAAAGTAATCAAATGTAATCAGTCACATAAAGTAATTGAAATAGTTACACTACTTATTGCATTTTATATAGGGTAACTTGTAATCTGTAACTTATTATATGTCCAAAGTAACCTTCTCAACACTGATTATTAACTGATCATATGAGCTTTATGGTCTTTAAACATCATATATAAGGTAGTAATATTAGCTAATAATGTCAAAAGGTAAATTTTCAATGTTAACACTTTGTAATATATTACATAATAATAAAATTAAAAATGTTTGTGTGAGTGTGTGTGGTACAGAGAAATTCTAGCTTTTATGTGGGCTCTGTGTTGGCTAAAAGTGTAGAAGGTGATCCCTAAATCTGTAAATTGTGCAATAATTGAGTAAAGGGAAACGCTATCACTTAATGGCAGCTCAAGTCTTCCATCTAGTGGTTATTGTGTCTCATGGCATCACAGAAGAGTTCCAGAGAGCGATGTAAAATATACGCTGTGTTTATCTGCGCACGCCCAGTAGCCACAGCTGTATCCCTTCTAGATTTAACCGTGTAACACACGGAATGTCACTTGAGTTGAATGGCGCTGTTGTGTCAGAAAAATGTCCCGTGGGTGACAGATGAGAATTGAGTGAGACTACAGAGAAAATGATGTGTTAAAAATAATAATGTGTCATAAATCTTAGCTCAGGGAGCAAAAGCACGAGTGGATTTTGTAGGCTATATTTTCCTAAAATATATTGTATTTTTCCAGGTTCCAAAAATAAAATAAATAAATAAATAAATAAAATCTATCTACACACACTACCAGTCAAAAGGATTTTTTCTTCTGCTCACCAAGGCTGCATTTATTTGATCCAAAATACAGCAAAAGCAATAATACTGTCAAATATTTTACTATTTAAAACAACTGCTTTCTATTTGAATATATTTTAAAATGTAATTTATTCCTGTGATCAAAGCTACATTTTCAGCACCATTACTCCAGCCTTCAGCACCACATGATCCTTCAGAAATTATTCTAATATTCTGATTTGCTGCTCAAGAAACATTTATTGTTATTAGTAATATTAATATTACAATATTTAAAACAGCTAACTACATTTTTTCAGGATTCTTTGATTAATAGAAAGATCCAAAGATCAGCATTTATCTGAAATAAAAAAGCTCTTGGAACATTATACACTATACCACTCAAAAGCTTTAAGTCAGTATCATTTTAAAATTATTTTTAGGAAAGAAATTACAGAACGTACTTTTATTTAGCAAGGATGCTTTAAATTGATCAAAAGTGATGATAAAGACATTTATAATGTTACAAAAGATCAGATAAATGTTGTTCTTCTGAACTTTTTATTCATCAAAGAAACCTGAAAAAATTATACTCAGCTGTTTTCAACATAATAATAATAATAATAATAATAATAATAAATGTTTTTTGAGCAGCAAATCGGAATATTAGAATGATTCCTGAAGGATCATGTGACTGGAGTAATGATGCAAAAAATTAAGCGTTGAAATCACAGGAATAAATTACATTTTAAAATATATTCAAATAGAAAACAGCTATTCTAAATAGTAAAATATTTCACAATTTTGCTGTTTTTGCTCTACTTTGGATCAAATAAATGCATTGGTGAGCAGAACAGACTTCTTTAAAAACAATAAAACCGTACTGTTGAAAAACTTCTGACTGGTAGTGTATAGAATTAAATATACTAAAATATACAATCTCTAGCGCTAAATTTTCATAACTATGTAAGCGCTCAACGGACTTTTATTTTGAAAATCCAATCTCTCTGTCCGGTATAACCCTGTTGTGGTCCGTTTCACGGTGGTAATTCTGGCTGATTCATTGTAGTCGGGCTGAAACTCAGCAGGCACTCAGATATTTTCTCTCTCTCATTACACAGGTAAAGAAATAATACACGTTTACTATCATAATATAGTTGTTTATGGCGTTTTGTACTGTGCGAGAGGATATTTCTGTGATTAAACACTCCTTAGTATGTTGTTGAGTGATGTATTTAGCCTCTGTAGCATTATTAGCCTTTCCTACAGTTGTTTTTTGAGATTAAATTAAGTTAAAAAAATGAGTAAAATCAAATTGTATTCTCTATTTTATAGCCTATTTTAAATCTACAAATGGTTGTTTTCTCGTTGTTTATGTGCTCGCAAGCCACATATGAGTAAGTGTAAAGAGCACTATGCTAAATAGCTTAGCATGTTAGCAGTCTGAGGTTTGACAGTGAATTAAAATCATCTGTCTGATTACAAAAAAGCTCTTATTTATGTTACTTTTACGGTTGGCATTTTGGAATGTTTTTATTAGTTACAGGTTGAAAACAGTTCATAAGGAAATGTTGTTTTAAAATACATACAATGTGAATATTCATGAATCAGCAGCATTCATAAACGTGCCCAGGTCTTTTAATATGAAACGACTGACAGGTTTAAAAACTAAAGACAAATGCTTGTTTATGTGTCTAGATTTAAGGAATGGACCGGCTTTTGAGGCTTGGAGGGGGAATGCCCGGACTCAGCCAGGTAATATTTTTTGAGATTTTAAAATATATGTAATAAACATGGTGTTTTGCATAGCATCTACTGTGAGTCACAGCAGCCTGCAGTCATTAGACAGCTGAATGCTGATGATTGCATCACACAGTATATGTACACTGATGTTTACTGTACTTGCCATCAGTGAGATACTGGGAGACATTTACTGATTATTTCCATGAAAGATTTGCCCTAACTGTCATGTTGTTGGTGTATTTTTAACAATTATAAATGCCCATAAAAATGTTATCTTTAAAGGTGAGTGGTTTTACAAAAAGGTTTAAGTCTAAATTTAAGAATAAATCCGGTTACATTTAATTAAAAGGGCCCTTCAATAGAAAATACACCAGTATACTAATGTTCAAATATTTTGGGGTCAGTAATTTTTGTTTATTTATTTTTTTGAAGAATTTAATATTTGTGTTTCACAAGGATGCATTAAATAAAAAAAGACAGTAAGACATTTATAATGCTACAAAACTTTAAATTAAATTTGTTTTTTGGCTTTAAATTTATCAAATAATACTAAAAAAAAAACCCGTCACAGTTTACACAAAAATGTTAAGCAGCAATATGTTTTCAGAAATGTTTTTTTTTAAAATAAATTTCATTTTAAAGTCTATTAAATTAGAAACTGTATTTTAAAATTGTAATAATATTTCACAATATTACTGTTCTGCTACAAATGTAGCGTTTTTTTTAAATCTTGGTGACCCAAAACATTTGAATGGCTGTGAATAATTAAAAACTAAGACCATTTTGTGCTGAAAACTAGTGTTGAAACAAGCCTAAGCTCATTTTAGCAAACAACCAGCTTAAAAAGTTAGTCGCCTTAATTAACCAGTCATCCGTCCGGACTGGTCGGATTTTAAGATTTGGCATAATGGCATTTGCATTACTGCAAACACTTCCTGTTAGCGAAAATCCCTATGCTAGAAATTTATGAACTTCATTTGAGCATAAATGTGACAGGCGGTAAGCAGATGCACAAATAGCCTGCTTTTTTTGGGTGGTGTTTTTGAGAGGGATGGCGGGATTATAAGAGTGCCCTCGTGGTTTTTCTCAAGGCCTGAATGCATGATGGGTAGAGAACCGTCTCTCAGCTCTCTGCCAATTAACACTTCCAGTCACAAGCTGCCTCCCTCTGATTCACACCCCACTCCAGCAGTCAGCACGGAAGAGAGTGAGAGGAAAAAAAAAAAAAAACATGATTTCTTTTTTTCAGTTGTGCTGCTTTCAAACTCCTATTTCCGTCTATAGCTGCTCATGCTTCGTGTTTAAAGAATAGAGCTTCGTGGTTAAGAATATTTCATACGGTATTGATTGACTAAAAGTGTTGATTGGATTCATATCAATTTTTTTCAGTCCTAGTGAGCTCTGATTGGCTGTTCGATGATCACACATATTCATATGACCTTATGTTTGTACATAAATGTTTACATGGCAATTACACAAGGGTCAACAAACCTCTAAGAGACATTTCCCAAGCTGTTGGATAGATATTGCAGGATATTCCTTCATCCATCTGTTTATCAAGCATCCCCACAGCATCAATCCTACACTTTAGGTGTCAGCTGTCAATCAAACCATGCTGGCAGTCGGCACCTCTCAATCTATGAACATTGCCTGCTCCCGCACCTCTGTCCAGATCTCCTGGTACTTTGAATTTTTTTTTTCCCCTCTAACAATGATACTATATTCCTTCCTCCCCAGGCTGACTTAAAATATTTAAACGAATAAGTAATTATTAATATATTAAAAAAGATTCAAAAGAACCACCCTTTTATTGCCGTTACATTTACTCGATTTGTTTAGAGATTTATTGCATTTTTTACTATCACATTTATCAGTCTTTAAGATCCGCCAGTTGTATTCGCCTTCTGTTGCCTGTATTAGTAGGTGATTTCAAGAGCTTTGTTAAAAATCAGAATAATTACGACTCTGTTGACACCTGGTATTAACATCCGCTTCAAATGTGTCAAGTTTTGGTTCTCTGATTTTGTAATTACATGTATTACTTTGTGTCAATGCACGTTTATGTCAAATATGCTTCAGATGGTTTGTTTAAACCTGTACTTAATTCCGTTTTTGTCTCTTTTTGTCATGCCTCATTGAAGAGGTTTGACTCATGTGGACTGAAGTGTAACTGTGTGTGTTTTCTGTAGGGTCCTCCCACAGATGCCCCCGCTGTGGACACAGCTGAACAGGTGTACATCTCCTCACTCGCCCTGCTGAAGGTCAGTATACACATGATTCTTCTCTCACACACTTTATCCTTTACACCTGTTCTTGCACTGTGCAAAATATTGTGTAACTGTAATGGTTAATTTCTTCTGGTCTGGTTTATGTCACAGGTTGTTTGATTCTAATACGTTTTATATTCCTATGGGTGTACGATTAGACTTGAGGACAAAAACATTTTTTTTGTCGTGTGATTGATCAGTACCAGTCTGATTGTCAGTATTTAAGAGCGCAAGAATTTAGTTAAATGTCTTAATTTTCAGAAGCAGCATTGTTATTTTTCTCTCTCCGTCTTTTTGTGTGTGTAGATGCTGAAACATGGCCGTGCTGGTGTGCCCATGGAAGTCATGGGTCTGATGCTGGGAGAGTTTGTAGACGATTACACCGTACGTGTGATTGATGTGTTTGCCATGCCACAGTCAGGAACGGTGAGTGAAACAACTATATACTCCTAACTAGATAGACACCTCCTAAAAACTAGAGGTGTGCGATACTGACAAAAAAAAAAAGAGACGTCTAAATATTTTGGGGAATTTTTTTAATAAATTATAATTAAACTATATTTTGCTGGCTCTGAGTGTGTTTTTGTTCTGGTACTTGTTGGTACTACCTGGTTTATATGGAAGCCCGTTTCCACCACTGAATTTAAAAAAAAAAGGTAATTGTGACTTATCTCACAGTTTTGACTGTTTTCTCTGAATTGTGAGATGTAAACTATAAACTCACAATTTTGAGTTAGAATTACGATATAAACTCGCAATTGCGACTTACAAAGTCAGAATTGCGAGATATAAACTTTTTTTCAGAATTGCGACTTTATTTCTCACAATTTTGAATTAATAACTTGCAGTTGCATATTATAAAGTCAAAATTGTGAGATATATCATATCAGTCATATCATATGTGACATATCTGTCTTTTTTTTTCCCCTCAAAATTGGACTTCATAACTCGCAATTGCAAGTTTAGTTTGCACAATTCTGAGAAATGAAAGTCAGAATTGCATAAAGTCTGAACTGTGAGATACAAACTCGCATTTGCGAGAGAAATTCTGACTATATAACTTGCAATTCTGACTTTATAACTCCCTATTGCGCAGTTCATATCGAGTTCATATCTATAGTCAGAACTGCAATTCTAAGAAAAAAAAGTTTGAATTGTGAGATGAAAAGGTTGCAATAACCTTCTTTAAAAAAAAAAAAAAAACAATTATTCAGTGGCGGAAATGTGCTTCCATAGGTTTTGGCCTGTAATGGATAAAAAAAGACACTAAAACCACCAATAGGTGGCAGCAAGTCCCTGTCTTAAGTGATTCATTGAATCATTACTTCAAATTATGTGTTCAAAATGGGTGATTCATTTAGAAATGAAGTGAATGAACTCACTCAATATTAACTTCTTGTTTAACTATTGTATAAAATCATTATCACATTTGCTTATTCTCGCGAAAACAATCTTGCTTGTGTGAAAGTACTTAATTATAAATATAAAAAACAAAAGCCCTACAGACATATTTTTTGCTTTCATAACTTGAACATTCTAACTGCTTTCCAATAGGCTTCATCACACATTGAATGCTTTTGGATACTGTTTTTGTTTGTTGTTTGCATAATATCAGCTTACTGCATAATATCAGCTCACTTACGATTTTTATCATAGACGATAAATGTTGCACATCCCTACCAACAACTTGATCCTGACTAAAGTGTTTTTTTTCCCATTCAGTTGTTGTTTTATTTCAAAAGATGTCCCATCAATTTGAACAGCAAGCTCTAGTTTGTTTTACACTCCATACTCTGTTCACTTGTGCTCTTATAGTGATTTTGGATCTCTGTTCTGTTGACAGGGTGTGAGCGTTGAGGCCGTGGACCCTGTTTTTCAAGCCAAGATGTTAGACATGTTAAAGCAGACGGGAAGGTAAGAGCATGGTGAAAACCTAACCACTGTTCTGAGATGAAATTGCCTGTCAGATTATGAGGGTTTGTGATCTCTGTGTTGTAGGCCTGAGATGGTGGTGGGCTGGTACCACAGTCACCCCGGTTTTGGCTGCTGGTTGTCAGGTGTGGATATTAACACACAGCAGAGTTTTGAGGCGCTGTCGGAACGCGCTGTCGCCGTGGTGGTCGATCCCATCCAGAGCGTCAAGGGAAAGGTAACAGATCATAAACATAGGAATACAGCCCTTTTAAAATTAATAAGTATTTTAATTTGGAAGGTCACCTGCTCCTTAAAGATGTTACCGCTTCTCACACACATTATTCAGAAATTCTGAGATCTTTCTTTTCTTCTGTATATGTGAATGTGCACTCACACTTCCTGTGAGAGTGCCTGGATGTCTGAATATATATTTTTTTTTGTCTGTTTGCTGCTGTGAGCTCTATTAGCACCCTCTGAACCACGTGTGATAGTGTGAGGACTCCATCTCTCCCATCAGCCCTGGGTAGGGGGATGGGGAAAGCAAGAGATTATTATAGAAAGAGGAAGGGGGCATTAACAAATGAACAAAAAAAGAGACAGCAAATGACATGCAGTGTGGATATACTCATTATTTATTAAGTGCCCTAAACAAAAGCATTTTGATATCAGTTCATATGATTTTGGAAATATTTTTAAGACTTACATATATATATATATATACACACTGCCGTTCAAACGTTTGTGATCAGTACGATTTTTAATGTTAAGTCTCTTTTTTTTTTTTTATTTAATTTAATTTAATTTTTTTTTTTTTTTTAATGTTAAGTCTCTTATACTCATCAAAGTTCCATTTATTTGACCAAAAATAAAGAAAAAAGTAGTAATATGAAATATTTCAATTTAAAATAACCTTTTTCTCTTTTAATATACTTTAAAATATATTTTATTTCTGTAATGCAAGGCTGAATTTCATCAGCCTTTACTCCAGTGTCACATGATCATTCAGAAATCATTTTAATATGCTAATTTTTTATTATCAATATTTTCTAACAATATGTACGTTTACTATTACTTTTTATCAGTTGAACACATCATTGCTAAGTAAATGTATTAATTTCTTTCAAAGAAAGAAAGAAAGAAAGAAAGAAAATGTACTGACCCCAAACTTTTTATTTATCAAAGAATCCTGACAAAAGTCTCACAGGTGTGTGTGTGTGTGTATATGTATATATATATATATATACACACACACACACACACACACACACACACACACACACAAGCCTGCATTTATTCAATCCAAAGTAATGTAATTTATTTTTTATTTCTGTGATCTTCAGTCACGTGATCCTTCAGAAATCATTCTGAGAGAAACAAATTCAGTTTAGTCGCATAACATCGACATTTATATAATATCACCAAAGTTTGGCGCAAATCTATAATGGAAACGCGCCTACCGACACCAAACCTTTGAAAGGTAGTGTACGATTTTTTTGATGCTTAAATTCCGTTTATGTATGTACATGGAGAGTCATTGACAAATAATATAATTTACTTACTAAATCTTTACTTGATGTCCGAGTCAGGGATGGGGACAGGCAATAAAACATTGTTCAACTTTGGTTTAAGCATTTGACCTAAAAGGTTTGTTTGTTTTCCATTTTAAAATATTCATATCCCACACCTCCAGAGTATCATCGCCTCTCTGTGAACATGGTAAGCGTGTTTTGAGTTCTTCATGGTGTCAGCACTACACAGTCGGTCTGTCTTTCTCCTGTGCCTTGACAATAATACATCACACTCACACCCCACATCTCAGCAGAGGGAACATCCCCTTCAGCACAGATGCGGGACACTGCAGGATTTTACACCAGTTGGTTCAGTCAGGATCTAACGAGTCCCCAGGGTACAGGAGGTGTTACTTTGTATATGTGTGCGTGATCGCTACTTTCTAGACAGTCCGCTCCCTCCTCTATTTAACACTCTTTTGTATGACTCATATACTGTTGTCTACATAAATGTCTTTTGTAGCTAGTCTGGGAAGTTTTTACCTGTCCATGTGCTATGATCGTACAGTCTGAAAGTCTGAATTTGTAGAATCAGTGGAAAAAAACTGGCCCTGACTAAACTGATATTAGATAAGAAGTTTATATCGTCACCTTTCCTCCATTATGTATGTTCGTGTACATGACTGTGATGTATCTGTGTGTGACGGATGCTCTGCTCTGCAGTCTTCATGTGGGCAGGCCTGACCTGTGTGTGATCTCAGGTGTGCTGTTGTTGCATATGTGATGTGACAGCACAAAGCATTAGCTATTGTTGCGAAGCCTGTGCTCTCTCTCTATCTTTTACTCCTTCGGATTAGATCAGATTTTATTTACTGGTGTCCTCACATTCTCTAGAAACAGAGTGAGGTTGCTTTGCAGCTTCTGTAATGCATATACATTATGTTTCACCACTTTTTATTTTTCCTTTCCAGGTTGTGATTGATGCTTTCAGGCTAATAAATGCCAATATGATGGTACTGGGTCACGAGCCGCGTCAAACCACTTCTAACCTGGGACACCTTAACAAGCCCTCTATTCAGGTTATATATTTTATATGTCTCTATACAATAAATATTATATATATATATATATATATATATATTATTTGTATTATTTGTATTTTAATAAGACTTTTTTTCTCTTGTGCAGGCTTTGATTCATGGGCTCAACAGACATTATTACTCAATTACCATCAACTACAGGAAGAATGAATTGGAACAGAAGGTTTGAACTTGTATATAATGCAGGGTCAGAAATTAACTTTTCCATTAAGGGGCAATATTTGCCCCCTGAAATTGATTTCCAGGGGCATTTTTTACATTTGTGAGGGCAATTTTTATAATCACATTATTATTATGAAAACCATACTATGTTGTTTTTCATGTCAAATACTAAATAATAGTATTAAAAAATAAGTTTACCCAATTACTTTAAAGGAGAAATCCACTTCCAGAACAAAACTTTACAGATAATGTACTCACCCCCTTGTCATCTAAGATGTTCATGTCTTTCTTTCTTCAGTCGTAAAGAAATTGTTTTTTGAGGAAAACATTTCAGGATTTTTCCCCATATAATGGACTGATATGGTTCCCCGAGTTTGAACTTCCAAAATGCAGTTTAAATGCGGATTCAAACGATCCCGAATGTTGTTGTAAACGATCCCAGCCAAGGACGAAGGGTCTTATCTAGCGAAACGATCGGTTATTTTCATTTTTAAAAAATACAATTGAAATACTTTTTAATCTTTAAAATTGTAATCTAAATTACCCATGTAAAAAACAGGAGCTCACAGGACTGCAATACTATGACAAAAATCATTATTGTAGATTACATTTTATTAATATTAATATTAATATAGAAAACAATATAAAAGTTTTTGTTTCGTTTTGGGTATGTCACATTCTGGCTTCTCAGACAAGTGTGGACTAGTAATGCAAAAAATATCTTTATAATCACTGAAGCCATGAAATTAATGTTTTATTTACATCGTATCTGCACTGCGTGCACTTGACAGCTCCAGTGTTCCAGCGCTGACTAATCTAAGTGCCTCTGATTGGCCAGTGCATTCCTAAGTTCAACAAAAGCGTGTTTGATTGGTTATAAGGCTCAACGCTGCACAAAACGGCATGTAAACTGATGCAGTGTGAGTGAATCTGAATATAATTGTGTGAATTGACAATTTTTGTTCATTTTCACATTTTAATTTGATCGTGACAGGCGTTATATGTTGTTTTCCCACTTTGTCTTAAATTTATGGTGCTTGTTTATTTTGGTGTTATTTTTGCCACAAGCTCTCATTAATTTCTGACCCTGTTGTAACATTTAAACATGCTTTTCATTCTTCATTTGATGTAACTAGACAGTCATAGTGTTTGTTTGTGTTCAGATGTTGCTGAACCTCCATAAGAAAAGCTGGATGGAGGGTCTGACCCTGCAGGATTACAGTGAGCACTGCAAACTGAACGAGACCATCGTCAAAGAGATGCTCGAACTAGCTAAAAACTACAATAAGGTAGGAAAAACCATAGGGACATGCTAAAATGCAGCTTTACTATATTTTATTATCTGTATTTGTCTCTATTTTATGTATTATTATTTTGGTTTTTAATACTTTTTTGGTTTTGTCCCTCAGGCTGTAGAGGAAGAGGACAAGATGACTCCTGAACAACTTGCCATTAAGAACGTTGGAAAACAGGTTATTAGTTTCTTCTTGTTTCTATCTTTATATTGTTGGTTGTTTGTTACTGTATTTATTGTAAAGTCTATGTGACCTTGCATCGCATCAGGTTTACAGGACTTCATAGACCTGCTATTCTCTTCTTTTTTTAGGATCCCAAACGGCATTTGGAAGAGCATGTGGATGTTCTTATGACATCCAATATTGTGCAGTGCCTCGCAGCAATGTTGGACACAGTTGTGTTCCAGTGATTTTTTTTTTTTTTTTCCCCTCTGTCTCTCTGTCTGTGCATAAATGTTCATATTCTACAGCTGTTTTGTCTTTTTAAGAAATAAACACAAAATTCCAGTAAAATTGTGTTGTCTTTCTTTATAGACATCATGAAAAGGTTGCGCATGTAAAAAACAACAACAACTGTTGAACTCTATAAATGTCCAAGAAATATTTTCATTTATTCATTATGGATTTACAATGTCGATCTTAAATTATTAGAGAAAAGGGATGTAATGTAGTTTCAGTGTAAATCAGTTGTCCTTGCACTTCCCCTTGAAGCTCCAGGCTCGGAGGGAGATTTTCAGAGAACAACACTGAAACACCTTATTTAAGTTGACAGCACTTCAGGAGAAAGCTAAAGTGAGCATCAGTGTGAAATATTTATTTGCATGCTCGCTAAACATGGTTGTTCCTGTCTAAAAGGTTTCACTTGATTTTAGGAATATTTTGAAGTCACCTCTTTACAAATCTTTAATTCTATCCACCTTATTCTTTAACGTGGAAGTAAGCCAATGGGTGAGACTTCCGGTTCATTAGCCGCTAAAGGGAAATGACGAGAAGAATAACGTGCAGTAAATGGTAAAACGGTTTGCACTACAAACCAGTGTGCTCATAAATAAGATAATACATTAAAATAATACAGCAAGACACCAATTTACAATATCAAGGAGCAAAACGAGCTGTTTTGTACAGCTAGAGCTGATAAGACCGGAAACCAGACCCATAAAATTAAAAAATGGCCATGCCCAAGGTGGATGAATCTCTAAATCGGTTCCTATATCAAATTGCATTTTCTCAGCAATTAAGCAAATATTGGACTGTTACAAGGTGATATAAGATTATTATGTGATAATAACTGACTGGCTGTTAATTGTTTTATTTGTGACCCTGGACCGCCCTGGTCTTAGATAGCACGGGTACATTTGTAGCAATAGGCAAAAATGCATTGTATCGGGGCAAAATTTTCTTTTATGCCAAAAATCATGTTCTATGAAGATGTTTTGTAAATTTTCTACTGTAAATATATCAAAACTTAAGTTTTGATTAGTAATATGCATTGCTAAGAACTTAATCTGGACAACTTTGAAGGAGAAGTTCACTTCCAGAACAAAAATTAACAGATAATGTACTCACCCCCTTGTCATCCAAGATGTTCATGTCATAAAAAAATTGTTTTTTGAGGAAAATATTTCAGGATTTTTCTCCATATAATGGACTTCTATGGTGCCTCAAGTTTGAACTTCCAAAATGCAGTTTAAATGCAGCTTCAAACGATCCCAGCTGAGGGAAAAGGATCTTATCTAGCAAAATGATTGTTTATTTATTTATTTTTTTAATTACAATTTATATACTTTTTAACCTCAAATGCTGGTCTTGTCTCTCTCTGCGATGTGCATGAGTTGTCTGCATCTCTGGTTCAAAACAGTTAGGGTAGGTCGAAAAACGTTCATCTTATTTTCTCCCTCAACTTCAAAAATCATTTCAAAATCATCCTACATCGCTGCAGAAGTACAGACACAGTGTTTGCAAAGTGAACATGCAAAGAAGATCAAACACCCTTAACAAAAAAGACAAAACTGCGATGTAGGACTATTTTGAAGTTGAGGGAGAAAATGAGATGGGAGCTTTTCGACATACCCTAACTGTCATGAACCTGAAAAAAACAGAGCTCAGGCAGAGCAAGACAAGAGAAGCTTTTGAAGTTAAATAGTATATATATATATATATTTTTTTTTAATAACCAATCGTTTCACTAGATAAGACCCTTCTTCCTCGGCTGGGATCGTTTGAAGCCGCATTTAAACTGCATTTTGGAAGTTCAAACTCGGGGCACCATAGCAGTCCATTATATGGAGAAAAATGCTGAAATGTTTTCCTCAAAAAACATAATTTTTGTTCTGGAAGTGAACTCCTTTAAAGGCAATTTTCTCATTATTTTGATTTTTTTTTTTTTGCACCCTCAGATTCCAGATTTTTAAATAGTTGTATCTCTACCAAATATTGTCCAGTCCTAACAAAGCATACAACAATGGAAAGCGTATTTATTCAGCTTTTATGTGAATGTATAAATCTCAGTTAAAAAAAATGACCCTTATGACAGGTTTTGTGGTCAAGGGTCACATTTGTAGATTCTTTTATCACTTCCACAATGGACCAATTACATAATTTACTTAGCTATAATGTAACTCGCGTTCCTCTATTTTAAGTTCTGGGTATTTTTTTAAATGTTTAAAAAATTAAGCATTTTGTTGAAGTTTTATGCTCACCTTATATATTAAAATCAGTAGTAGGAAAAGTTGTAACGCTGTTTAACAAATTTCTGTGCTAGCATCAAACCAAATTGCAAAAATACTGCCTATTAATAAATAATAATAGATTAATAGTTTATAATAGTATATAATATAATAGTATATAACAAATAGTTCCCGAACGCTGCTGAAAACAATACCAAGACCTTTTGACAAATAGTCGCTAAAGATTTTTGACTGGCTGACAAGGTCAGATTCTTTTGTTGTTTACAGTTCCTTACAGTGATTTCTCGGCTATTTTAACGACAGTTTTCAGGTAGAACGGCTAATTTAAACACTTTTAACCTACTCTACAAACGCTTACAGCCGCTTCAGTGCTAATCTAAATGTAAATACCAGCCCGTTCTGCTGTTATCAAACGTGGAGCAACGTCATTTTCCTATATTAAGCTCTAACAACCTGGCATATGCAGCAGAGGGAATGAACAACCAGTCACAGCAGCATGTCTGAGGTCTGAACCCAGGCTGAACTCCGAGAACTTTATCATTGAGTTATGCACCTGCAGCAACTCCCCTCACCGTCCGCACTGGTTAACCAACCTGTGAGTGTGGACAATGATTTCACGCACATCATCGCCGCGGGGGACGACTGCGTCTCCTCCTCCGGTGAAACCCTAGAGAATGAGCCACCGTTGAAAAGACTCACCACAGGGATAGGAAACCCCTCACGCGCTCTAGACTACGTCTCCGAGGCACGGGATGAGAGTGAAAGAGCGGATAAGTGTAATTTGCCTGAATCAAGTCAAGCGCGGACGGATTTCGCCTCGTCTTCTGCCATGTTCTCGTATACGGGGCAGCATGTGGTGCCCGCGCTCCCGCCACTCTCCAGTCACTACATGACACCTCACCCGGTTATCAGCAACGGGCCGTACAATGGGCTGAGCTACGCGTACTCACAGCCCTACGGACAAACTTACACAAACGCCGCTGTCTATCCTCTCGCCTCGGTGCCCGGAAAAGCTCAGGTTTACCTCTGTAACCGGGCGCTGTGGTTTAAATTTCACAGACACCAAACAGAAATGATCATTACTAAACAGGGACGGTAAGTCTGTATGGTTTTAAAATGTGTATTCATTTTAAGTTTTTTTTTTTTCTATCAAGTGACTATCAAGAGGATGACCTTTTGTTTTTAATTTTGGATAGGCTCATTTGTAATATTCTATTTTTATTTGTTAAATATTTTATTAATGTCAATGTAATAGTTAATTACAATTTGTAATTGTAAACCATTAAACTGGTCATTTTTATAAATTATTCTTTTGGAAAAGTAATTGTTCTAGTTCAGTTATTGCACGCGGATGTCCATTAGTCTATTTCAGGTGCAATGTGTCGTTGAATTTTTTTTCTTTTGCAATATTTATTTTTAAAGTATTAATAATATTTTAGGCTACTTTTGGAAATGTAATTTGTTTTTTCGGTTCGTTTTTTCTGCAGCCGGATGTTTCCGTTCCTGAGTTTCAGTGTTTCTGGTCTTGACCCGATGTGTCATTACAATATCGTTGTGGATGTGATTCTGGCGGATCCGAACCACTGGAGGTTTCAGGGCGGAAAATGGATTCCCTGCGGCAAAGCGGACACTAATGTTATGGGTAAGCTAATAATCAATCGACTGCAGAAGAATTTATCATAAAGCTTTGCTCCGTTTTCCAAAGCGCAAGTAACCAAATTTATAAATACACTTAAAAAACTAAAATATTAATATATATAATAGTCTATATCTGGTATTATATAATGTTTATTTTCCGTTTTAATAGTATTTACTTTTTCTTTTTTTTTTTTGAAGGAAGCCGAGTGTACATGCACCCGGACTCGCCAAACACCGGCGCGCACTGGATGCGTCAGGAGATCTCTTTCGGAAAACTGAAGCTGACGAACAACAAGGGAGCTTCCAGCAACACTACTCAAGTGATTTCTAATTTCACTTGCTCTTCACATGACACGTTATCCAACTGATTTCAGCCTTCAACCTTCAACCTTCACACAACTAAAATGACTTTTTAATTACAGTACAATCACCAATCAATTTTATGTTAACATGTTACCTAAAGTGCCATTTTTTTAATTATTCTGTAAAAATGTAATGTACCATGTCTAATATATATAAACATTGCATAAAAGGGGGAAAAAAAACAATTTTATATTTATTAAAGCCAAGTATGAATCTCATCAAGTTAGTATTTGTAAGCGTTTTACATTTATTCCAAAATAATAACTCAAGGCAGGAACAATTTAAACAATATATTTTATTTGTGAACTTATGTTTAGCTATTGTTTTTAATAGCTGACTTTTAACTAGGCCTATTTTTGACTTTTGATCATCAGTCATCAAAGTTCCAGGGTTTGCTTGCATGGTTAATGCACTACTGAATATGTTGTTCTGATTATTTATGCTGTCTAAACCACAGAAAAAACATGTGGAAGCTGCTAAATCATATAGAGAAGGACTTTGTAAGCAGGAAAGGGTGCAATATTTTGACAAATTAAGGTTAATAGGAGGTAAAGATACGTATTAATTAACATATTAGCCTAATATAATAATTTAATATTTCACCTACCTGGCTGGAAATGATAAGAACAAACAGGGATGTTGTCAAGATTCTTGCCCTGGAAATCCTGGTTCATTTTGGCCAACCACAAACACCTTTTGTTCCTTAGACAGTTTTCTGCACTCTTCTCCTTGATTTGTTAAGACATTTATAGTACTCCAAATGTTTTTCCTGGTCCGACCGATTAGTACAGCCCCAAACATGACAATAATTGACCATTTTCAGCAGCAATAGTCAGCAAAATATGCGAGTTTCGTTTGGTTCAGTGGCATTGTTTACGTTCAGTGCCGTCATCGATTGATAATACCGCGTGAAAACGAACTACTTACTAGTTATTTACTCACCACAGATCTTGTTTTCAAGCCTTTTTAAGTCTTATTTTGACTTAACAAAGTGGTTATATCTAAGTGTGTGAGTTGTTTCCTTACTTTATTAAATTAGTGTTCCCATTAATGGCATTATATTCAGACCAATTCGTGAACGTGGAACGCACACAAACACAAGAGGCGGGATTTATCGCATAAACCAATCACAGCCGATCATAACCAGTTATATCCAATCATATCTTGATGGAGGCATTGCTGTAACTTTACCTGCTGGTGTCGCTGTTTGACATGGTTTCTTTAGAAAAACAAGTCATTTATACACATTTTAATGTTATATTTTGTAATATTGGTGTTATTTGTACTACGAAATTGTTTCTCATCCAATATTTTGAGGAGACTGGTGTGTCTTACCATATTATTTTAATCTATTATCTTAGTTATGAACACTATGGATTGTAGTGCAAACAGTTTTACGGTTTACTGCACTTTGTTATTCTTCTCGTTATTTCCCTAGGGCGGCTTATATACTGGAATTCCTACACATTACCAGAAAACAGTTTGCTTCCGCATTGAAAAATAAGTTGGATACAGTTTGTGAAGTTTCTTGAAATGGCAGTTTTTTTTTTATGTTGACTCTTTTTCTTTGTCTTTCAAGATGATCGTTCTACAGTCTCTCCATAAGTATCAGCCGAGGCTGCATGTGATTGAAATAAATAAAAAGAGTGGAGATGAAGATACGAGTGATCCTGATCGAGTACAGACATTCACCTTTCCCGAAACACAGTTTATAGCTGTCACAGCTTACCAGAACACAGATGTGAGAACTAATCTGTCACTGCATGCATTTACATTTACATAACAAATGTAACATGAACTGATTTAATGAATATGTTTCTTTATTTCCTCAGATAACACAACTGAAAATTGATCACAATCCATTTGCTAAAGGATTTCGAGATAATTATGATAAGTAAGTGCATTTCAATGCAAATTAATGCACTGATAATTATTTCTCTTGCAGGTTTTCAGATTTGAATTTTAATTTTGACTCAACTGCAGAAATTAACATGATGTATTTTTATTAATTTAATAATAAAATTAACTAATAACTTTATTTTTTACAATTTTCTAACATCTTAAAGCATTTAATTGTGGTACTCTATATTAAAATGTACATTACCCATCTGTACGCAGATTTCACACATAAATCGGTACATATGCATGCTTAGTGAATGAGATCCACTGTCACTAACATGGACATACTAATGTAAAGTTTGACCTAATTTCCTCCTGGTTTGTTTCTCTCCGTCTCCAGAAGTTACAGTGGCTCTGACACTGACCGATTGACCCCTACACCCTCTGGCTCTCCACACTCTCAGTCGCTGCCTGGCTCGTGGTACGCAATGACAAGCTCCTTATTTCAGGAGCAGTTTGTCAACAGTTACACAAAGTCCTGTTTTCCAGCTCTTACCTCTGACCCTGGTACTGCTGACCGAACACTCACGTTTACTAGTCTTGCGACCTCAAACCAATCCCAAGAGGGCAGCACAACCTCCGGGCAGCGCTGGTTTGTGTCTTCCGCCCCTGCTCCATCATACGAAACCGATATTAACACAGCAGCTCTGCTCTCTTACGCCACACCAGGAGTGAAAGATCTGCCTTTCACTAGTGGTACCAGTTACAGTTTGGATTACTACAGCAGTGCCGCTGGTTTGGATTCACGGGGTTCGCTGGAGAACAGCAGTAAGGGCATCTCAAATCTGCCTGGTTGGATTCTGGATACGACTCTTGAAAGATCAACACAGTTGAATTACATGCACGAGGCGGATGGAGATATGTTGGAAATAGACGGATCAGCTCTTGGAGTTTCTGAGGAGCTGGAAGGTAAAGATGCCATGGATTCGACATGGACCGAAACTCAGTCTTCCATTAAATCTGTCGATTCCAGTGATCTAAGCATTTTGGAAGAGGCTCAACTTAAAAATCCTTCTATCAGTCCAGTTTCAGATGTTGCAAAAGACATGCAGGTCCTGCCAAACAAGGCCAAAGATGGGATTAAAGAATCTGACTTATTTTATTTCGAAAATAAAACGTAAACACGCCTGGGCTGGGTGTGCAATTAAATGTTAATATAGAAGTAACATTATGATGATTATTTATGTATAAAGCATTTTTTTCATGTTACACTGCACTATTGAAGAGGAATGAAAACTAACATCTTCAACTGTCTAAACTTGATGTAGTTGGCAGTTGTACATAGCTGTATTCTTTTTAAATTCTTCTATTATAATTATTTGTGATGGTGGTAATATGAAAAAAAAAACATTAAGACAAACATGTCAGTGTTTGTTACAACAGCCCCAATATAATTAATCTCGATAAATTATTATTAGCCTAAAATCACAATTCTGTTTAATATGAAAATGTATTGATTGTGATCCATAAAAACAGTATCTTTTTTTTAAAAAAAAGGTATTTTTTGGATTAGATGCTTATTGTGAAACATCCACTTTATTTTTGCCGTGTAGGCGTGGACATTTGTAAATTTTATGGGTCTGGCTTTCGGTCACATCTGTGTTCAGCTATTTTCCGCTGTACAAAACAGCTTGTTTTGCTGATTGATATTGCAAATTGGTGTGTCTTACCATATTATTTTAATGTATTATCTTAATTTTGAACAAACGGGTTTGCAGTGCAAACAGTTTTACCGTTTCAGTTTCTTCTCGAAACAGTTTATTCTCATTATTTACCTATAACAGCTAATGAACAGGAAGTCTCACCCTTAGGGTTACTTCTGCGTTGAAGAATCCAACGTTTTTTCAATTTTGAAGAGACTTCCTGCTCATCATTTGCAATAACAATCCAGGAAATAACACGAAGAATAACAACGTGTATTAAACTGTTTGCGCTACAAACCAGTGTGTTCATAATTAAGATAAAAAACATCATTAAAAAACATGGTAAGACACAAAAAACAGCTAAAAATAGAGGGTTTGCACTTACGTCACAATTTGGTCAGCTACCAGGATACGTGGCCATATTGGTACTACTCGGATGTAAACAACAGCATGGGTTGCACGGTTCATGTGCTACTGAATACATTGTCCTACTAATTTATGCTGTCTAAACCATGGAAAAAACGTGTGGAGGCTGCTGAATCATATAGAGAAGGACTTAGTAAGCAGGAAAGGACACAACATTTTGACAATTTAAAGTTAATAGGTGGTAAAGGTACATACGAGCAGTATTAATTAAGATATTAGCTTAATATTTCACCTACCTGACTGGAAATGATAATAACAAACATGAATGTTGCCAAAATTCTTGTTCTGGAAATCCTGTTTCAGTTTGGCCAAAAACAAAGCATTTGTTCCTCAGAGTTCTCCTTGACTTGTTATAACTTTTGTCAGTCTATAGTTCTCCATATGTTTTTCCCGGTCCATGAAACATTACACAAAAATTGGCCGATTGATGACACGTTGTGAAAACAGTCTAACGATCCGGGAAATAACGTGAAGAATAATAATGTGCAGTAGACGTAATACTGTTTGCACTACAAACAGGTGTGTTCATAATTAAGATAATACATTAAAATAACATGGTAAGAAACACCAAATTGCAATATCAAGCAGAAAAACTAACTGTTTTTTACAGCTAAAAATAGCTGCCACGGATGAAACCGGAAGTCTGATCCACATTTACAAATGACCTCTCCCATTCTTAAGAGAAAAAACGGCATATAAAATGAATGGAATATGTTAATGTGAAATTATGACATTCTGCTGGTGTCAGAATGTTTGTTGTAAAGCCTATAACACTGTCAGATGCTGAGTATATAAATAAATCTCCTACAAATCGTTGTAACTTAAATTACGGTTGCTTATTTATTAACATGGTAGTATTTGAATTAGCCTACAAGATTGCGGGTTGGTGTGAGTGTATTGAAATACTTTACAACACTGACACCTAGCGGCGAATAAAGTCGTACTGTCGAAAGATGTCTATGTAGGCAGCTCACCAGGTTTTGGAACACCGGTTGTGTGTCCTTGACCTGGAAGGAGGAAATAATAGTTTAATTCTCCCATAAGCAATAGGATTAAACACGGAAGCAGAATCTATAACTAAATACCACTACAAAGTCTCTTAGTGTACATTACAGTGAAAGGATCAAGAGAAGAATGAAGCTCCTTCAGCAGCTGTTGAACCAGAAATAACCAGAGACCACCTTCACAAAGCAACCCTACCGACCAAAGCATTTGTTAGTATTTTTGACGCATTTCCTACATAGATAAATACATACATAATAAACAAGAATACAAATAAAGTTAGCTCAAAATTATTTTCTCACCCTCAAGTTTATTTTACATTGCACGTTTGGTGTAGAAAATGCCACTGGTTTTTGCTTTTGTCTGCTTTGTTTGGTGTCCCCTTGAAGATTTTACAAATATCTCCTTTTTGTTTTCCACAAAAAAATAACAGAATATGTGCATCAAACATCATAAGAGTGAGCAAATAAAGTAGAACTATTCCTTTAACTTCGGTACAAAGGTATATTCTAGTTGTTTTATATATATATATATGTAATTTTAAATATACCACAAAACCAATCTTAGGTAGCCCGGGTATATTTGTAGCAATATCCAAAAATATGTTGTATGTATATAAAGTTATCGATTTTTGTTTTATGCCAAAAATCATTAGGATATAAAGTAAAGATCATGTTCCATGAAGATATTTTGTGAATTTCCTACTGTAAATATATCAAAACGTAATATGCATTGCTCAAAACTTCATTTGGACAACTTAAAAGGCAATTTTCTCAATATTTAGATTTTTTTGCACCATCAGATTTCAGATTTTCAAATAGTTGTATCTCGGCCAAATATTGTCCTATCCTAACAAAGCTTATTATTCAATTTTCAGATGATGTATAAATCTCAATTTCCAAAAATGACCCTTATTACTAGTCTTGTGGTCCAGGGTCACATATAATATATAATTTATAAAATGCACACAAGGTGGCGGCAAAGGAACTGTTTGTTGGCTACTCAGTTGTTGAAATACAGCAGTAAAGCATCATTTGCACTGTACACTATGCCTTTGATGGTAGAAGCTTATGTGAAAGCGGGTTTGTAGAAAAAGCACATCGTTTGTCTTACATATGAAGGGATGAACAATCCTCTAGTTTTAGGGTTAAATAACGTAGAAATATCACTGAAAGCTGTGCATGTTTACTTTTTACATTTAATTGTTTAAGACGAGGCAATGTTAAAAACACGTTTTTTTCTAAATCATTTTGTTCGTGCTGGCTATTCTGGTATAGATCTATCTTGTAAATATAAATCCATTTTGGCACGTACCCTAGTGTGCCATTGAACATTTCCACTGTTACTAGCCAGGAAAAATAGATACAGTTGATGTTGTGACAGCATGTCCAATAGTAGTCATGTATTCTGATACTAAAATCTTTGTTTAGGGTACTTAATGCATACAGTTGTTTATATATATATATATATATATATATATATATATATGATATTAAAAACAACACTGCAAGAGAAAATACACACGGTTTACTTAAAAACGTATAGTTAGTGAAACAGCCCATGTGACAACTAGCCCCAGTGTCTCATTGAATTCTACAGAGCGTTTCAGCCTAGCTACTATTTCCAAACAATAAAAAGTGAATATATTTAAGAAATCAGTTTCATTGAAGGGCTATTTAAAACATTTTTTGACTAAATCCAGTTTATTTAGACGTTAAACCTGAAGAAATGTTTTTGTTATCAATTCTCACATTTCGTCAACCGAAGCCTCAAGTATCCTTGTGTCTCTAGAGGGTTTCATCCATTTATCTTACACGTCCCGGTGGTTTCTGTTAACTCACGTGCTGCCGGTCGCAGCTGCGTCACGCGAGCGCGAATGACACGCTGAAGGAGCGCACGCACGGACGCGCGCACGAGTGAAGAAAGAGCGAAAAAACCAACGGTTACTACATCGCTGCCGAAACCGCATCAACATACATGACATTTTCTGTACGTTCCTAACAGTATCTTAGAGAAGATTTTCCACAGACAAACAGAGACGGTATAAGCCAAAATATCAGGGATGGATGTGAAAGACCAAGGAGCGCAGATGGAGCCGCTGCTTCCTGCGGTAAGAACCTGTTTCATCTTTCATGTGGGATCCGTCAGTGGATGAACAATGGCATGATGCTGTTGTGTGTTGCGGAAAATGGGGTTCGGTGGTTCGAGCCGCATTGGGTTGGAGCCTATTATGGCTATCATTCCCAACACCATTGGAAGACAGTGTGTTTTAATTATTCATGGCACCTTTAATACAGGCTCATTTACTGCGAAAATGGCTTCACGTTACATGGATACGCCGTTTGTAGTGTGACCAGGTTCACACCGGCTAGCGTGGATTATGCATTTAATTATACACGTTTAGTAGTGTATAACGTTATACAGTATGGGGTTGAGATGCATAAATGTGCGTTCAGCATTCTCGTGAGTTGCCTTCATCAAATTTCCCCTCAGTGTGATGAGGCCTTCACTTGACATTTAATTTCACCTGTTCACCTAATTTACTATGCTTACATTTTTTGCCATGAGTAGGGTTAGGGAGGCCATATATAAAAGTTTAAAAGGATAGTTCCAACATAGCATTACTGGAAAAATGAGCCTTTACCTACATTTTTAAAGAAAACTCCAAACAAGTAAAGGGGTAATTCACCAAATTCTGTCATTTATTACTCACCCTCATGTTGTTCCAAACCCGTAAGACCTTCGTTCATCTTCAGAACACAAATTAAGACATTTTTGATGAAATCTGAGAGCTTTTCAAAAATCAAAAGAAAACAAAAATAATGACTTTATTCAACATACGTCTTGGTACTCTCATGAAAGCGTGGCAGAGACTGACACGGAAGAGAAGAAATTGTTGAATGAAGTCTCTTTTTGTGTTCTTTACTCACAAAAAGTATTCTCGTAGCTTCATAAAATTACAGTTGAACTACTGATATCAAATAGTCTATTTTAATGATTTCCTTACTAGCTTTCTGGGCTGTTTGAATGTTTCAGTTGCATTGCTGTCTATGCAGGGTCAGAAAGCTCTCTGATTTAATCCAAAATGTCTTCATTTGTGTTCCGAAGATGAACGAAGGTTTTACGTGTTTGGAACAACATGAAGGTGAGTAATTAATGAGAGAATTTTCGTTTTTTGGGCGAACTATTCCTTTAAAACATTTAGTCATTTTCACACGATTACAGGGCAGATTATCGATTAACATTATCAATTGTAGGTCAAAACACTTTTAATTTATTTGTATACTAATACATTTTGACGTTTGCATCTCATCCAGGTCCATATGTATGACCGTTCTAATTTTGTACACTTGCTCGGTAGCTCACCCGGTATGGTATTGAATTTGCAATGCAAAGTGCTCAGATACGAGTCTGTGAAAACAAAAATCATGATAAAAGAGCTTAAAGACTTGTATAGGGCCCTATGAACAATACATTTTATTTTTTCTCAAATTCCGTTTTTTCAGTTTGAATTTTTCTGGATTCTGTTTTTTTCTGTTTTAATTTTTCTAGACATTGCTTTAATGGTTAAATTACAAAATATTAATCAACAAGCATGTCTGATTACCTGAAATCACGAAACTTGCACAATTTAACAGCGTTTTATTAAAGGTTTAACAAAAATGACATTTTACATCCCCATGAAATATGCTTTGTTTTTTTTTCTCAAATTCAGTTTTGCAAATTCTGTGTTATCCATGAATATTCCATTTTAATGGTTTCATTACATTTTAATAATAAAAAGCATATCCAATTAATTGATTTTATAAAGAATTTATTTATTTTATGTTGTGTGTTTACATTTTTCTGGTAAATATTCCTTAAAAATAATGTTGTAATAATAATTTTAATTGTATTTGAGGTACTATCATTATTCATTACATTAAGTAATATATTTCTGTCATAGTTTCTTCAAGTTAAACCAAACTTTTATTTTGACTGTTTACTGTGAAGACCTTTAAGTTTCTGTTTGTATATGATATGATGATAGTTTTTCTCAAAAAAGCAGTTCTAGAGATTATGTTCATGTGTTCATGTACTCATATATTGAGGCGGCAGAGGCTGAAAACACTGCAAACGTCACATGCTTCAGTATGTGTGTAGTAAACTAAACCGTGCGTCTGCGCCATTCATTCACACAGAGACACGCAGAACATGCCGGTTCCTACTTAAATAGTATTTATGTGGCTTAAAATTCATAGACACTGGTCTATATCATGTTTTGATTTAAGTGTACTGACCTGCTTTTCATGTATCCATCCCAAATTGGGCAAATTCCGTGACATTCTGCATATACATTAAATTCTATTTTTATGACTAGATTCCATGATTCCGTCCGCGTTTTCCGCATCGTGGAAATCATAGGGCCCTACTTGTAGAAGCGAGCTAAAATGGCATGGTTGATTTTTTACATTTGCTTTTGTTAACATTGCTGATGAAATGCAATAGAACATTAAACTTTTAGCACCACTCAGTAGACATTTAATTTCCACCCTGCTACGATACCATTTATCTGTTTCAGATAAAACTAAACATGTTTTTAGCGCTACTCACTGGGCATTACATTTTGAAATTGTCGCAAAACCCACATAGCTTTCTTTTTTTTTGTAGAA
>VONZ01001234.1:0-87500 GCA_012976165.1 Labeo catla
AAATACTAATTTAAAATCATAACAAGAATTTAATAGCTATGATACTGCTTTTAAAATGAAATCTTTTCATGACAGGAAGCACCGGCATCTAATAATGCCTTGGAAAAAAACAGTTAAAGATAAAAGTTAAAAATAAAGCATATACATAAACCATGTAATAAGCATGTGTCCCATTCTGTGTCCTGAAACATTGGTGCCTCATATTTTAGGACAGTCAATGCAATTTGGGACAGAAATCAATCCCATCTGTATGCATGTGAAAATATTCAGATGTAACTTTGTAATCATTAGCATTTTCATAACTAACTGTAATTTTGTATTTTCTTCATTTTGTTACCTTGTAATTTTGTGTTTATTGTAACTTTATATTTAAAATTATGAACAATGTGTTAATTTCACAAACAGTTACAAAGAAGCTGCCAGTAGCGCAGAATAAAATGTGAAATTCTGAGGTAGAAAAACTTTTTTCTTTAGGAAAATCATTTTTCTTTACAGTGTAACACACTGTGACATCAAATTCTTTTTTTCTCCCTCCATTTCTATTGTGTAAAATTATTTAATTTCAGGATATGCATTTAAAAAGGTACATTTCTCCCTTGGATGGATTTTTCCAATATATAGAAGGACGGATATATAGGTCAGAGACCTTAACGCCTTATCAGAAATTCACC
The DNA here is from genome assembly GCA_012976165.1 of Labeo catla. Classification (NCBI taxonomy): domain Eukaryota; kingdom Metazoa; phylum Chordata; class Actinopteri; order Cypriniformes; family Cyprinidae; genus Labeo; species Labeo catla. The sequence goes on from VONZ01001234.1 coordinate 672, forward strand.
ATTGCCTGGTTATTAAGGACAGCTTAGGTGGAGAAGGCTGAAGTACCACGAGGGGTTAAGGTGAATTGATTGCCTGTGGACATGTTAAACATGACCCTGTCAGGCCTGCACTCCACTCCTAAAATGCGCCAACCTGTGCACCTCGCTGCAAGTAATCAGCTGTAGAAAGGGTTTAATAAAATTCGGAGGGCCCGAGAACTGGCCCCAGGGGGTGTTTTCTACCAACTTGAAAATAATCAAAACCCGCGGCAAGAGACATTTGCGGCGTGTTATCACAGAGAGCATAGTAAATGCCTCACCATATCAGAGCCCTTTAAAAATATAAATAAAATTGTCGCATGGCCGCGTCATACTAAAGCTGCCTGAAACACACGAGCTCGCGTGGACAGGACAGGACGGGAGCACAACAATGGCGCGGGGTGTCGGGTAAACGTTCGCCTCGTTCGCAGGCACCAGCTTGCGGCACGGGGGCAATGAGAGGATAATTACGGGGGTAACTTGGGCTCAATCTGTCTGTGCGCCCCTCCCCCTCCCCCTCGAAGGGGTGTTTCCCTTGATTAGCCCAACTCGGGGTGCAGCCCCCTCTGCGGATAGCAGATTGAAGTTCATCACGGGGGTCTCAGCTGCCAGTGTGTAGCGATGAATTGCCTGCTGTAAGAAGGTGTTGACAGGAGCAGCTGGACATCAGCGAGTGATGAAAAGAAAGGGAAATTCATTGAGACCCGAGACAGAATGGTCCGCTGGGGAGAGAGGGGCCTCGGAGAGAGAATCTGGCATCTGCTGGACGATAACCGAACTGCAACCCACCCTCAAGGAGTCAAGGAAATGTGGGAGGGAGGCAGTGTTATGTCATCAGAAAAAAAAAAAACACACAACTATTTGTTTTGATAATTTGACAATTTCATTGTTGCTGTTTATTGTAAAATATGTAAAACTCATTTTTCTTCTTCTTTTTCTCATTAATAATGTAAAACTTGTATTGTTATATGTGAATTTATTAATAATAATATATAGAATATATAATACAATCATAATAGTAGCAAAAGTAATACAGAAATTTCAATTTCAGATATTTTGAAAAAAATTAATAATAAAAACCTAAACACACTTTAGTTCTTGTCTTTTTTTGTGAGCAATAATATACAAATGAATTTTAAATATTTTGAAACAGCTTTAAAAAAATTTTTAATAAATCCAAGACTCCTGTGTATTTTGTGAGTTTAATAATAATAATAATTGTTGTTATTATTATAGTAAGTTTTAGATATTTTGAAAAAAAAAAAGCATTAAAATAAAGTTTTATAATAACAGAAATATACATCCAAATTTAAAATTTGAACTAATTTTTGCACTACATATTTACACTAATATATATATAAAACTCACTAGTATTAAAAAAAAATTAAAACGAATTGTATTTAATGATAATAATAATAATAATGACTATTATGATTATTATTGTTGTTATTATAGTAAGTTTTAGATATTTTGGGGGAAACATCAAAATAAATAGTTGTATAAAAAAAATATACATTAGAAATTAAAATTTAAATATTTACACTAATATATCTAAAACTCACTATATTTTAAAAAATAAAACTAATTGTATTTAATAATAATAATAATAATAATAATAATTATTATTATTATTATTATTATTATTATTATAAACAGGTTTTAGATATTTTGGGTAATAAAACGAAAATAAATAGCTTTATAATAACAATAATGTACATTTGACATTAAAATTGACACTATTTTTTAATCATAATAATAGCAAAATAATATCTAATACTCACTTGTATTTAAAAAAAAACTATAAAACTAATTGTATTTAATAAATGATGATAATAATAATAATAATAATAATAAACAAGTTTTAGATTTTTCGAAAAAAAAAATTAATTGTTTTATAACAACAATGTACATTTGACATTAAAATATATACTATTTTTTGATAATAATAGCAAAAATAATATCTAAAACTCACTTATTTAAAAAACATTAAAACTAATTGTATTTAATAATAATTATTATTTATTTATATTATTACTATTTTTTCATTTAACTACAATTTCTACATCACCATTATTTATATATATATTTATATTTATTATTTAGTTAATTTAACATATGTTAGTTAAAATATATATTCTAAAACAAATTAATAAATCATTATATTATAATTGTTTTTTCAAACAAAAATGTAAAAACCCAACATTGTACATATAGTACATATGTTTGTGTTTTTAAACGTGTTAAAAAGAATTAAAGATCCTCATAATTCCTGTAGGCTAAATTGTGGAAAATCTCATGTGGTTTCACTCGCCCACCACAAAACTGTCAGAATGTCAACAAAGTTATCATGCAAATTGTGTGCGAAAAATAATGACTAATGCCTCAAACCGAAGCTGCTCACATGTGAGTAGATAGTAAAAACAAATAGCCCGGCTAGTTGTGATTCCCAGTGTAAATGAGGTATGATGGTGAGTGTGCTGGCACACTGAACCTCAGCCTCTGCCAGTGCCCTGGGGTTACACTTGGCTCTATTGGTGCGATTTCACTATCCTTAGCATTAATGAACTGCCTACCCGTGCAAATGAGCTTTTAATGGGTGTTACTCTGCTAGTGCGGTCCTACCTCACACAAAAGGCGTTTTACGGGCCGACGCCACCCTCCCAATTTCGCTCAAGTAAGTAATTGTGGCTTGCAATCACACCGGCACTCCAATAAAGTGCTAAACAAGGTCATTGCTGCACTCGCTGGAATTAGATCTCCTGTTTAGTCTTTCCAAAAGATGCAGCCTATGTTGTCCCAAAAGGTTTTGGACTGTTTTACAGAGCAAGACCAGCTTACAATTGCAACGTTAATTTGTGCCATCATGGAAGATCTGCCTCATTTCTACAGAAATGAGGTGGGTTTTATGTCCCATGAAACAATAATACATATATTGGTAACACTTTACACTAAGGTGTCATTTGTTAATAATTAGTTAATATATTAACTAACATGAACAAACAGTGAACAATACATTTATTACACTATTTATTAATCTTTGTCAATGTTAGTTAATAAAAATACAGTCGTTCATTGTTTGTGCATGTTAATTTACAGTGCATTAATGTTAACAAACAACTTGTGATTTTAATAATGCATTAGTAAATGCTGAAATTAACATTAAGATTAATAAACGCTGTAGAAGTATTGTTCATTCTTAGTTCATGTTAACTAATGTACTTAACTAATGTTAACAAATGAAACTTACTGTAAACTGTCACCCATATTTTACATAAAATGTTCATCAACTTTCATAGTTTTTAATGCATACAAGTACCCCATTAATTAAAAAAAATACCATAATGGTTAGTACTTCTAATAATAATAATAATAATCTTTTTCAAATGGTAATAAACAAATTTCCATATCCCATGTTTTCTTAACTTCGCGTTGAAATAATAAGTGCATACATATTTTTAAAATGGCAATTTTAAGTATTAGTGTATATATTTGGCACACAATATAATTTATTGTGATAATTTATGTTATCATAGAATAACTGGCCTTTCATTCCAGTTTAGTGGATTTTATGTTCTCGTGAAACAACACTGCATGACATAACGCCTAACAACAACAAAAAGTAAATAAATAAATAAATAAACTTTTTGGAGCACTTGGGGACAAAAGGTTTTGCACACTACCAGTCAAAAGATTTTTTATTTTTTATTTAAAAAAGGCTTTTCTGCTCACCAAGCCTACATTTATTTGATCCAAAGTACAGCAAAAAACACTACAATTTTAAAATATTTTACTATTTAAAATAACTGCTTTCTATTTGAATATATTTTAAAATATAATTTATTCCTGTGATCAAAGCTGAATTTTCAGCATCATTACTCCAGTCTTCTTCAGTGTCACATGATCCTTCAGAGATCATTCTGCTCAAAAACCATTTATTATTATCATTATTATTATTATTATTATTATTATTATTATTATTATTATTATTATTATTATTACTATTATTATTATTACTATTATTACTATTATTACTATTATTAACAGCTGAGTAGAAATTTTTCAGGTCAAGGAATTTTTTTTAGCAAGGATGCTTTAAATTGATCAAAAGTGATGATAAAGACATTTATAATGTTAAAAAAAATGTAAAAAAGTTATTTTATTATATAGTTATTATATAGTTATTATACAGTTATTTTAAATAACAAAAATACTTTAGATCAAATAAATGCAGCCTTGGTGAGCAGAAGAGACTTTAAAATCTTACTGTTCAAAAACTTTTGACTGGTAGTGTATATATTCATACATTTGCATTTTTGAGTAGTGTACACATTTGTCATAAAATATAATTTATTGTAGATGTATTGTGATACATACTGTTTTGTTGTGTGTAAAATCAATTTATTTAGGTGTTAAATCAATTAAAACCATTGCACTCCAGTCCACCCTGTTACCTGTTGGTACTACTTGTCCTTTAAAATCTTAAGCATACGCCCTAAATCACATGACCAGCTAAAAGTGACATCATATACTTGGAAGAAAAGCAATTGCAAGAATAAAGTCATATGTCTTCTAAAAATCAGGAAAATAGCAATAAATAAATAAATAAATAATTTAATAGCATAAAACTAAGCAAATACACCCAATTTATACTTTACATGTTTTTTTGTTTTTTTTTAGTAATAGATGATGTTCATGTTTACATATTGTATTGTAAAAAAGTCATTTAACAGGGTGTACACATTTCCTATACCACAAATGTGTGTAATATTTGGTAAGGGTTATTGGGTTATACTTGAGCTTGATGGCCTTGACAAGTGTGTTTTCTGAGAGACAAACAATTTCTTCCTCTGATACGACTAGAAAACAATTAAATATTTACCTTTTTTACTACAAACCTGCTCAGTGAAGAATCCAGCAAGTGTAGGAACGACCCAACTATATTAGCGGGACGCCGCTTTGATGGCTGTTGTTCAAGCAGCATTACGTGTTGTGGTGGCCTGTGGCGGGCCTGTGCAGACACAGACGTGATGAAAGCCCCTCTGTTCATGGCCATGTTTGCTGGGATGGCTTCACAGCGATGATAAGGAAGTCTCACAGCCTTGCTGACACCCGCTACTGCTTAATTAGCCAGAATCAGCCCAGCCCTGTAGGAGAACGAGAGAGACAGGGAGAGAACGACTAATGATTAATGATAAAACTCCATTTGAGTACATCCGCTGACACAACACTACATGTCACGGGGCGCCCAGCGTGCACGTCCACGTGTAGTACGGCGAGGATTATGCTCCGCTTTAATGTTGCTTCCTATTTCAGTGCATTAAGCCTCTAATGGTGGGTCGGCACACCGCTCTTCTATATGACACCTCCTTGAAAACTCTAAGTGTATTGCTAAATCAATTGGTCTATTGATCCACGACTAATTAGGGCAGGATAAATGGTTGAAGTACACAAATATTGGTCCAGTGATGAGCCAATAGACTGCGGGAGGCATAAATTCAGCGATAGATGGAGAGGTGTCAGACAGGCTTTTCAAGACTTGTTAGTGCCTGCACTAAACTAAATGAAACGGCATATGAGGGTATCTGTCAGCTAAATGCTCTCATTGAGAATTTACTTGATCTTCTGGAACCTCACATAAGAGAGATTTATGTGGCGTAGTAAAATGAGACTTTTATACTAGTCGATTTAATTGTATACGTTTATTCGAGATCCATCGATACACTGGATATTGTTACATTTGTATAGAAGTGCTTGTTGCAGCACGAAGTAGGGGAATGCAGTGGGAAATGGGAAAGCATATAATCTTTATTCTCAATCATTATTCTTTTTGTTGTTACTAAAAATAAGCATTAAAAGGATAATCAAAGAAAAAAATAAAATGAAATTAAAAAATGTATTCCTATAAGGGTAAAGTTGAATTTTCAGCATCATTACTCCAGTCTTCAGTGTCACATGATCCATCAGAAATCATTCTGATATGCTGATTTGATGCTCAAAAAACATTTCTTATTATTAAAGTTAAAAACACTTTTGCAGATTAATATTTTTGTGGAAAGAGTGACATTTCTTCAGCAAATGAAAGTAAAAAAAATATATATTTGTAACATTCATAAAATAATTGGTTTTACTGTCATTTATGATCAATTTAATGCATCCCTGTTGGGAAAAAACAAAAAAAAACAAAAAAAAAAACAAACAAACAAAAAAAAAGCAAATAGCAAAAAAAAAACACCTTACTGATCACAAACTTTTGAACAATAGTGTACGTTTAAATAATGATTAATGAATAAATAACGAAATTAATGACACGTGACTAAAACACTGTCTAATGGCAAGATAGTGCCCAATAAATAAATAAATAAATAAAGAGCGTATTGCTACAATCAGATGTTATAGTGGATTGGATGACAGCATTTGAAACAAGTGTTTACATGTGCACAGTTTTAAAAATACAGTATCAACAATATTAAAAAAAAAAAAAATTACGAATCCATTATAACAGAAACATATTTGTAGAGTTACATTTTATACTATTATATAGATATTTTGAGTCCCTAACCTCATTCCTACACTCTTAGAAAAAAAGGTACAAAAGCTATCACTGAGGTGGTACCTTTCCCAAAAGGTACAATGTTGTACCTTTTAGGTACTAATATGTACAGTTTAGATACTAATATGTACCTTTAAGGTACCACTATGGACGCTTAATGTACAAAGATTAAACTGTAAACAGTTAAACTGCTTGCTATTCTTCAGAAAAATCCTTCAGATCCCACAAATTCTTTGGTTTTTCAGCATTTTTTGTGTATTTGAACCCTTTTAAAAAATGACTGTGATTTTGAGATCCATCTTTTCACACTAAGGACAACTGAGGGACTCATATACAACTATTACAGAAGGTTCAAATGCACACACAATGCTCCAAAAGGAAACACAATGCATTAAGAGCTGGGGGTGAAAACTTTTGAACAGAATGAAGATGTGTACATTTTTTCTTATTTTGCCTAAATATCTTTTTTTTTTTTCTTTCACTGCCTGTCAGAAGCTGCAGAAGATACTTACATGTTTCCCAGAAGACAAAAGAAGTTTCACTTACACTGATCTTCAGATTCAAAATGTTTTCACCAGCGGCTCTTAATGCATCGTGTTTCCTTCTGGAGCATCAGTGAGCGTTTATAGTTTTCAACGTCTATGTAAAAAACAAACAAAAACATACTTCTAAATACATACCATTATTAATATGATCATTAATTGTGGTAGTTATGTTTTATGGTGGTTTCGAACATATAGAACGTAATTTTTAATAAGGATGTTTAAAAAGTCACACTGAAATTCTTCTAATCAGTTGCCAAAAGACCATAAGATTATTATATTTCAAAATGGCCTTGAGCTCTCTGAGCCCCTAAAGAGAACATGAGTGTTAGGATTCCCATTTTACCTGTATCCCCCTCACCCTTAAGGGTATAAGTGCTGTCCATTTTACTCCACAGCATTTGACACTTCCCTTATTTTCATTTATGTCTTTTTTCTCTCTCTCTCTCAAGCACCCTATTTTGCCATTAGACAGCGTTCCGGTCACACGTCATCAAACTCTAATTAGTTTCAGCTGACAGGGTGTGTCCTCCAGGTCAAAGGTCAGGACCGGTTGTAGGGGGATGATGGTGAGTAGAAGGGTCGTGGCAGAGCTCAGGGATCAGAATCCTCATTACAGCGATCTGTTTGCCCTTAAATCAACCCGGCAACGGAGCGCAGACATCCACTGTGTCTCCCACAGCCCCGTGTTTGTCATACACACAGAGCCTCTCCCAGAGATCTTCACTTTCATCGCTGCTTGTTTGTCCGTTCTTTATTCCCGATGCCCCCAGCGCTAATGTCAAAACAACAGTTGATGTTATTTCTCCAGGGGCGAGGTGGGCTCCGCTGCGCCCTCTACAGGAGCGTGGCCGAAAAACACACGGCCCTGACACGCAGCTGAGTCATTAACCCAGAAAACACACCATTTGCCGGGATTGTCAGAACAGATGTTTCAGAACTATTTCCCCGAAAGCTTAAAATCTGGAATACATCTTAAATTAATAACCACCCCTCCGCCCTTCAGTTCCTCAGTCAATGCTAAGTGCCCTTGTTGACTCAATTGGATTAGCACTAATATGTAAACACAGGAGGTAAAAGAGTAATCCTCCAGTGAAAGCAAAAAAAAAAGGGAGATAAATCAAAATGGCACGTTCTCTACTTCATAACAATAAACGCAAGGTGAACGGAGGGTTGATTGAACGAGTGGTTTGATACCACAGATCTGAATGCGTTCGAGACGAGTGTTTTGACCATCCAGTGGCAGAGTAATTACCCGTTCGTAACTCAGTTGGATAATAAGAGGCAAACCTTTGGGGGATAAGACACAGAGTTGTTAATTATTAAACGCTTACATCAGCCAAGCGCTAGAGAGTTGCAATTATTAATGTTGTTGTTCTTGTTTGTGCTTAAACACAACTGCTGCTGTTAATATCCTCATTAACCAAAATGAATGATTTTATTACTCTTGATTTGGTCTGGGGTTTGCTAATGCATCTGGGTTGTGTCGTCAGTGCGAATTGAGGGATAAACATCGCTGCCGGATGCCCCGCGTCGACGTCTGCTAGGGGGGTTTGTTTATTTCCCCCCAACGTAACGGGAATATTCAAACAAAACAGACAAATGTGTCGCTCACCTCTAAAAATACACTGTAATTGAGCAGCCGGTGGAGAATAGCATGGATGATAGATGTGGATTTAGACTGGAAATCATTAAAAACTTACGCTGCGAATATGCGGCAGAAACAAAATAGTCGGGATTAAGCAGAAACGGCTGAGATGGAGGCGTGTCATTTTAATGCCTCATCTAAAATGGTCTGAGGTTTTCGAGTTTCTACCCCACCCTGGAAACGCCAAGGTGTCCTCAAAACGTCTTGTTGCATTAGAGCAAGTCACAGTATTAACATTCAAAATACCTCTTCTTTAGAAATCACTTTGCGAGGCAAAAAATAAAAAAAGTTGAATTAATGAGCTTCACCTTGGATTAAAACGAATAACTGACTATTAATTACATCCAAAATATCAAGAATATTTAAGCTCAAGGATCAAAGGGACATCTGCCAGTATTCATAACAGGGATCTTTATATATAGTCATTTATTCAGCGTTTTTAGGTCATAAAAAATTCAGATATTAGACACAATCAAGTTGTAGAATGCTAATTTTCCACCTTGCATCGTTCTGTGAAAGCTGAGAAGCAGCAAGCGCAAACAGTCGAGTAAATTCTCATGCTCCCCGTAGAGCTGACACACTGCTCTGTAGTATTTACTATTTCAATAACATGCTGAAAGATTGGCCAATCACTGGATTAGGGCTGTTATAACTCTTAAATAAGCCTCTCTTAGGTCTTGCCACCGATGACAAAGGACTTTCTTCATCGCCATCACTGCTTTAAAAGAGTCTTATGATTGGTTAACTCACGTCAGAGAACAATAACAACTAGACTTTTATAGTATCTGAAGAGAATGTTTAGTGGTGCTTGCCTGGGCAAAACTCACCACTGTTAAACTACAGTTTTAAAAATAAAAGTTCTTTTGGAATGAATGGTTCCATGAAGAACATCCATGGTACCTTTCTATTGTACAGACGCTTCTTTATAGTGGAATAAAAGGTTCTTAAAGGGTTAGTTCACCCAAAAATGAAAATTCTGGCAATAATTACTCTCATGTCGTTCTAAACACGTAAGACCTTCGTTCACCTTCGGAACACAAATTAAGATATTTTTTAATGCGTCATGGTTAATGCGTGTCAAAGACTGACACGGAAGAGAAAAAAATTGTTGAATAAAGTTGCTACTATTGTTTCTGCACAGAAAGTATTCTCGTATCTTATTTTTATTTTAATGTTCTTACTACCTTTCTGGGTCTTAAACATGGTAGTTGCGTTGCTGCCTATGCAGGGTCAGAAAGCTCTCGGATTTCATCAAAAAGATCCAAATTTGTTTTCCAAAGGTGAACAAAGGTTTTACGAGTTGAAATTACGAGAATTAAATCATAGCAATTAAAGTTATAATATTTTGAGAGTAGTCTGTGCACGCAAATGGCCAAGACTGGGAGCACCCGGAGAAGTTGCCATGCCACCGGAATTTATTTGAATACATGTAGGATTATTTGCAGAAATCATACCAGGTATTATACTCTCAGAGACAGCATGCTTGTAAATAATATTTCACGTTATTGATTGCATCATTAGGCCTATTTGTAGTGCGCCAGCCACCCAATAATAGCAATAAGCTTTGTGCTTTTGGTACTTTTAATATAGAACAAAATATCAACTTTGAAAATCTGTCAGTTTTACAGCAAAATACAAACAATGTGCGTTGCAATAATGTGTTTTTCATGCTCTTTAATGTGGCGGATCACTGTATTCATGGGAATCAATCGTCTTTTTCGATTACAATGGGACATTGGCTTCATTAAATTAAATAATTTCTTTGTGAAAATTCCACCACCCTCACGTGTATTTAATTAAAAACAACAATAAAATGTTGTAAAGTTTGAAGTGGACTCCCAACTCGTTAACATAAGTTATATTGTTGACTATTCACAAGCTATTTTATTTACGGTATAATACAGTAAATGATTCGAAATAATATTTAACGTCTTCCATTCATTATTTGTAGCACGGCAGTCATCCACCCAGTAATCAAATTCTGTCAGTTTTATCACAAAATACAAATTATAAATGTGTTTTTCCTCTTTATTTCAAGTTTCTAGCACGATAAACATGAAGGAACATCAGAAGGAAAGAAAAAAATAAATAGTATAGGCTAATTTAATTAATCGAATCTCTCATTGTAATCAGAAAGATGACTTATTCACATGCCGCTTAAACTGAGGCGAATACAGCGACCCGTCACGCCACATTAAGGAGCGTGAAAACACATCATTGTTTGTATTTCACTATAAAACTGACAGATTTTGAAAGCTGAGACTTTGGAATATCGCCCGGTGCTCCCAATCTGGGCCATTTGCATGCACAACAGGCTAGAATATACTAGAATATACTCTATTATATTATATATACACTATAAAAATTTATATAACTTTAATCTCGTAATTGCTCCGAATGAATTCTTGTAATTTTGACTTTATTCTTAAAACACTTTCTTTAGTCGTGTAATTTTGACTTTATTCTCATAATTTTGACTATATTGTTGAAAAACTTCGATTTTATTCTCAAAATATTTTGACTATTCTTGTAATATTTCAACTTTTATTCTCATAATTTCGACATTATTCTTTAAATATTACGCCTTTAATCTCGTAATCTTAGATTTTTTTTTTTTCCAAAGTGGCACTAAAATGCCATCGTACTTTTAAGATGCTCATTTAAGAACTCCAAAATGTTCTTCTATTGTATTGCTACAAAAACCCCCTTTATTTTTAAGAGTGTAGAGAGTTGCTGTTTGATTTCAGAGGTGTTCTGAGTGTTTTTTCTCACCTTGCTATAGTGAGTGTTCAGGGTGGTTGTTTACTAACCCAAGTTTGCCTATTAAATCCATCCACCAAATGCTTAGAAAAGTAACTGCACACATCTTTTCAATAGCTGCACGGCAATATCATTCATGTTTGTAGAACAAACAACGTGGGATGAGTTATGCTTAATATTTGCTTGAGTATACGCAATATTAATATAGCAACACTACATCTTCTAAACCATAAAACTACAACAACCAAACAAGTCTTTTATGAAGCATCAAAAACCAATTACAAGTGAACTAAAAGTAGAAATACAATAAAATGTCTTGTTACAGAAGTGCTCAGAATAGTCTTAATAGGAGTGATGGCACAAAGGAGTCAAAGGTCAGTTGTAACCAAAGTGCTTGTGCCTTTGCGGGTCCCTTTGTCTCTTAGCCAAACATTTCCCTTTTTTCCCATAACAAGCAATGAGCAAGACATGATAAATTTACACATCCAACGTATATACATGTACACACACCCACACAGATACTGGTAATAAAGATGTCTTCTTAGCAGGAAATTGTTTAACAAACCCAACTCTATAGGAAAAGCAAATAAGGCCATTTATGGGGCTAGTTGCTCCTGTGTAATCTGAAGCATATGCAATTTTAAAGGGTGTTTCTCCTGCTAATGGGCCCCGAGGGGCCGGGAGGTTAATTGATGCAGCTGTTGATAGCTTTTACACATGACGCAGGGTTCATCTCCCCTGTGACTCTTATTCCAAGCCACTTTTTAATGAAGTGTTAGACAGAAGGCTTTTTACAGTACGCTTGTATCTTGGAGAATGCTTCACAACAAACCTAAAGAAGAGTCTTTAAGAAAACGCTCTGCAGACGACCACTGATTTACGCGTTAAATAAAAGCTTTTTAGGCCAGATTGTTGACTTGAAGCTTATGAGGCAATGTTTTATATTGTGTGCACATATTTTGCAAGCAAAAACATAATCTAAGCATAAGAAGCATAATCTAATGCTCGTGCTGTTATTGAGCACATACACGAGCGACAAGCGAATGATTTTGTTAATGCACATCTGTTAGCAGCTAAGAGCGTATGAAGCATAGAATGAGGCTAACGTTCCAGCTGTTGACACATTAAAACACTAAACACAGGCCGCAACGAAACGTCACTAATTTTACCGCGCCCTTTGTTTATAAAACGACCGCGTAGCACTCGCAGTCACAAACGCTGGCATTTGACAGCTACTTAATTTCACATCTGAGGGTTGAGGGTGACAAGTTCACTTTTTATAATATAATCTCCGGCAGATTTTAATTAAATAGTCATTGGCGAACTTCTATAATTCCTCTGAAGGCCAGGCCTCCACGGGAGGCGGAAAAACGAATGGGTTTCCTCGCCGCTAAAGGGGCTTCTTTACCGAGCAAACATTTACAGATATTTGAGCATTGAAAATTAAATACAAATACATAGCTAAATTTATTTGATCCGAGGCTGTGGAAATGAGCGTGGAGTGTGGAGAGAGCGGGAAGTGATGACAGTGTGATGAACTGGATAGCAGCCTCACCCTGAGGATTATACTCCCACAGTCACTAAATTCTGCTCATTAAAGTGACAAACCCAAACACAAAGCCAGTCAAGCGTGAGATTCAGCTGTGTACGGCATCTGGCCCGCACCGGCAACCCCGAGCGCAGCCGTCTCCGCCGCGAACACCTCTACAGACTGTAGCCTCTGTCAAATCTAAAACAATCAACTTGCCTTTCATTTCCAATTTCGCCGCCTGCCACAAAGCCCTATTAGAGTCCATGATGGTGCGGTGCCGTCGATTTACAAACGAGCACGGGGGAGTCCCTGTCCTTCTCGAACCGCTCCTCCGCTCGGTCTCTGGTGCCATCCGTCAGCCTCCTCCATCCTGATTATCTGGAGACGCCAATTTCAAAGAGACATCTTAATGGTGATGTCAACGTATTAATTAGAAGTGTTAATGAGCTAAAAGCAACCCAAATTAAATTAATGCAGCAATAGACACAGAGAGCGAAATTAGCTTCAATTTCTGTAAATGATTCTGAAGTGTGCACAACATATCAGCCTGCCTGAACGTTCCCATCCCCCAAAGCTAATCAAGAACTACATTGCAATTAGCTGCTTAATTAAAGCAACACTCTGCTCGGAAAATCCGGCACAATTAAGTAATGGCTGTTATAGCATGAAGGCAGGCCGTATTTGTCTTCGGGAGAGGCGCAAAACACGCGCACACACCCAGACAAAGCACATTATATTTCCAGCGGCCCGCAGGGACCGAAGACAGCCAAGATCTGCCGAGATGGAGAAGGTTTGGAATGTGGAGTGGGTCTGGAGCTGGAAACGGCACGACTCAGTCTGTGACAGAGCGCCAGATCGCACTCCCTAGCCTGAGGTTTCATAGCCTGCCGAATTGGCTCGGGCTCAGGCGAGCAGGGCCTAATCGGCACTTTCTGTGTTGTCACCTCAACGCTTTCCAGTTGGACATGGCCAACCGCAGACAGTTGGAGTGCTCTTCGCCGTTTCAGCTGAGGACGTCTTGGTGACCTTCCAATCCGAAGACTGGCGAATCTAGCAAATCGAGCACCCGTGTCCATCCGTCGAATAAGAGCGGACCCCGTGCAGATGTTTCCCGACGCCAAGTCCAGGTGGCAGCCCCTCCCGCGGCGGCGTATCTCACTTTATTTACCAGTCTGAGCGAGGGGCTGAGCTGTGATTAACACCCCGGTTTGGCTGGGCCGCCCAGGGACGTGGGTGTGAGCGCCATCCTTCAGCAGGTGTAGGCCACTGCAGAGCATATGCCATCAGGCTCTGCGGAGACTGTTCCTCTGGCGTATCCCGACCGACTGGGAACGGGCGTCACTCACAAACACCATCTGTCAGGTACGGCCTTACCTGCTAGGAGCATTTAACTGAGAGGTGACGAGTCCTTCTCCCAACTCAGATCTCGTTCGCAGCTAGATGGAGAGGAACAACTCGTTCTCCAGCAGGCGTCGTCTCGGATTTCCTCGATCGTCCGTGTAAACTTCGCAACTGGAGACAAAGGAGAGCGGAGATCTCCCACGATGCTCCGGGACAGATTTCCCCCTCTTCCGAAGAGGGGAGAAAAGACACCTGAAGTGGTTGATGCTAAATTAGGTTTTCAAAGGCAATAATTAGACTTTCTCCCCTAAAGGTAAATTACCTGCTTCCCAATTGATCTGCATTCTAATTATAACAATTTGCCCAGGAGCCATTGCTAGAACCTCACTGTCTACTACGAGGAGATGTTAAACATACGAAAACGACGTGTAGATATGTGGGGAAACCGCTGTAATCAGTTTAATAAGCATTCCGCACCATAACTGGGGGAAATTAATCAACAGTTCGGTGCACCTTTGAGGGTGATAAATTAAATGAATATTAGTGAATATTAGGAGAGCAGAGGGCAAGGTCTTTCTCCCCACATTCTGCTGTGAGATTTTATGATCACAATACAGCTTGAATGAAAAAACCTGCATTTTACTAGAGTCAAACAACCACTAACTGCATGAAACCAAGATGAATTGTTGCTAGAGTAGGAGTTGAAATCAATAATCTTGATTTTTCAGAGTATCTTGTATTGCCACCAAGTCAAAAAAAAAAACTTTTTTTTTTTTATAGCACTACTGTTTGAGGTCTCATTAAAAAAAATATATATTTTTAATGATTTTAGAATAAGCGTCTCTTGCTCGCCAAGGCTGCATTTGTTTTGATCATAAATATAGAAATGTTACAATTTAAGCTTTCTGTTTTAACATATTTTAAAATGTACTTAATTTCTGTGACAGCCAAGCTGAATTTTCAGCATCATTACTCCAGTCTTCAGTCACACAATCCTTCAGAAATCATTTTAATATGCAGATTGGCTGCTCAAGCAGATTTACTATTATCAATACTGAAAACAGTCTTTTGTAACAAAGTAAAAGTCTTTAATGACATACTGACTTGTCAATTTAATGCATCCTTGCTAAATATAAGCATAATACTGTAAATATATTTCCAGACCCCAGCTATTTTTCACTGTATATCAATTTGAATTAGCCATTTGAATCTTTAGGAAACAAAAAAAAAGCTCTTAAATGTTACACAACAGAAAGGAAAGTTTCAGTCTTGTCTTCTAATGACTCGTTTCCACCGAGCAGTATGGATCAGTACAGTATGGTACACCCTGATCCAGCTTGCATTTCCACCGGCAAAAGTACCCTTATTTGATAGGTGTGGTGTATGTCGGAAAGTAGCGATATGTACGAAAAAGCGCAAAGACTGTTTCTCTTGTTTCTAAATATACGAAGTCAAACATAACTTTGTGTTCAGGCAAAACGATATGACCAGGAACAAATAATAGATTCATGCCACCAACAATTGCCTGTTAGATACACCCAAAAAGAATTGTATCATGTTTAATCACTACAGAGACATCAGAGCCAGCAGCAAATGTCACTAGGACTAGCTAACATCTCCTAAAAAGCAAATTTTCAAATAGGCACTATCTTTATAAATAAATCACAGATTTGAGTTTTAAACAACTCCATTCTTGCCTGAAGAACTCTTAAAACTACATTTCATGACACTGTAACAGTAATATTTTGAAAATTATTCAAGCTTTTGGGCAATGACTGATGATGTTTCACAAGTTCCCCAAAACAGACAAGAACGCATATTGAGAAATGGCTACTGGCTGTGTAAAAATATAAAATTACAAAATACACTATAATTTCTTTTGTGTTTGCAGTTATATAAATAAGCCCAACACACATGACATGAACAGCACAGCGGAAGGAGTAAAGGACATTCTTTATCCCCTTGTAGCAAGCACAAGTGACAATTCTAGTCAACCAATCAATGTCCTGCAGTGAGTTTAGCTCCACCCATTTGGTACCTTTTATTGTGCTAAGTACCCCAACAAAAGGTAACCAAAAAAAGTGGTACCATTCACAACTTCTGACAATGGAAACGGAAATAATTGCGTACTGTACTGTACTGAACCATACTGCTCACTGGAAACGAGTCATGACTGGTCAATGCAATGATGCTAAAATCTACTATATACCAACAACTACAACTACATCATAGCGGATCATTATGTTTAAAGCAATATTGAAGAAACGAGGCTATCTCTGGGTCTGAACTAAATAACTGCTATATAACTACATCACTACATTATGAAGTATGTAAAAAGCAGTATGTGAAATAAACAACATGCCAGATTATGCTATATTCAGTAGGCAAAAAAATATCCAGATGACCTACATCATTGCAGTGATTTTAAAGTGTGCTTCCGATGGGCTGTACTGACCATATGGCTGTGTTTGTGGCCTCATGCAATGTCATATTTCTGACTGTATTTCATATGACAACTCCAACATAACAGGTATGTATTAATTCATCTTGTTTTAACATGACACACATACTCGAAGAATGTAAACTGAATCATCAAATACAATACATACTCAGTATTTATTTATTTTTTTTAAGTGCCGTGTTGCTAAGTATGGTGCCCCAAGTGCACAGCAGTGAGTAGTGAACACACACCTACTATTTATTCTGTGGCACCTGGGGACCATTTTGGAGGCACAAAAAGGGCTCAAGGGTCTCACCTCAGTCGCTGTATTAAAGAGGTGGAAGAGAACGCAGTACATTCACTTTGCCCACCTACAATCCCTGCCGGTACTGAGACTCAAACAAGTCCAACTCTCTAACCATTAGGCCACGACTGCCCTACGTGATTTCGAACATAACATATTTATCAGAAGGATAACACTTTTCCATAAAAGTGTTTTAATGAAAAGTTATGCGCTTAATATTATACACAGAGTTCAGAGAATCAAAACCATGCCATAATACTGTTTT
This sequence comes from Labeo catla, assembly GCA_012976165.1. NCBI lineage: Eukaryota > Metazoa > Chordata > Actinopteri > Cypriniformes > Cyprinidae > Labeo > Labeo catla. Next base: position 18,071 of record VONZ01001234.1, read on the forward strand.
ATTGACCCTTTGCAAACAGCTTGACTAACAGGCGATCTGACCAATCATAGCGCTGAATCCGCCATTCTGTAAACAAATATGACAAACAAATCAGACAGGAGAGTAGATTAACTTCGGTGGACTTAAACTTGAAAAATTGTGTGTACTGATGTCTTTCTGCAGTTGAAATAAAATATGTAAAGAAGTAAAGAAGACAACTGGTTTACATGTTGATTGATCTAATAATGCAATAGTCTTCTGACACAACACATCAAAGAGCCACAAAATGGTATTTATGGTTTGAATTTCTTAAAAAATGACAACATTTTAATGACCTTGTTTAATACCAGAAGTAGCGTGCTTTGTCTTATCTGTCGGCATGTTGTCAGTTTCCTCTTTGCTCTACAATCTATTTTTTCACTGCCTGAGGCTACGTTTACACTAGTGCGTTTTCGATTAAAAACGCATAACTTTTGCTATGGTTACGCGAGTCGTTTACACTACTCTGGCGTTTTTGACCCTCAAAAACAGAGACGCTGCAGACCGTTTTAGGGGTCGTTTACACGACAGACTTTTTAGCCAAAATGGGACACTTTTTATGCGTTTTGCCTGTTCGTTTACACGACAATGGCGTTTTGGGGACTGAAAACGCATAATTTTGAAAATGGGTTTCAAAGTGCAAGTTTTTAAAACGCCACCATTATCATTTCCGTGTACACTCAATATGGGAATCTTTAAAAACGATGACGTCATGTGCATGCGTAGTATGTTTTCGGTATGAACAGTATGTGTCGGTTTTAAAGGCAAGTGCAAACAAACAATGTGCCAAATACTGGCCTGGCAGATGTAATACAGCACTTTTTGGTAGATTTTGCGGATGTGTGTAAACGCTGTTGTGTATATGTGAAACTTTTCTGTTTTTGACTACATTGTTGTAAGCATAGCCTTAGTTTGAAAACTCTGGGTTTGCGTTTTAGTGTAAACGGACCAAAACTGAGACTTTTGAAAATGCTGTAGACCCCGTTTTAGTTTGAAAACTCTGGGGCTGCATTTCAGTGTAAACAGACCAAAATGGAGTTTTGATGACGTGGCTGTCCACATTCGCTCTGCGTATTCTTGACGACTGTGTAAACAACAACATCATGCTCATTGTTGTACCCATAGATCTGTACAGGCTGATTCCCCATTCAACCGCTTCAAGCATGTAGACGTGTCCGCCATCTAAATAATAGGGCATCTACCTATACATATCTATGCTTGTACCTGCAAGAATGGCCTTGTGGCATACGTTTTCAGTTGATGTTGTGTAGACTAGTATCGTTTTTAAAATGATTTTAAAACGCACTAGTGTAAACGTAGCCTGAGAACATGACGTGTAGTGTGAGAGCGGCATTGTTTGTCAGACACAGCAACAGTAACTAAGGAGGGCGGGTTTTTGCAAAGGGTTAGTTATAGGTTTCTCAGAAATGATCTCTACCCTTCAGTTTTCATCTTATTTCAAAGTAAAAAAAAAAAAAAAAAATTGTGGAACTTTGAAAAATTAAAACCTTTATTCAGAACTAAAGTGGCGACCGTTCTGGCTGCGGGCAATGTTTATTTACATACAAGTGGGTGAAGTGGGTGATTTTGAATGCAGATTTTGGATAATGACGGTGGAGGTGAAGCCAGGCCATTGTCTCCATTAAATGCAGAACTCACCTCCACACGGCGGCAGTGTGACTGCGCACAGATACTTCACAGAGCACGTATTCAAATTCAGCCCACAGTGCCCAGTGCTAATTAATATGTAAATTTCACATTGTTTGTTAACTCCAACGTCAATTTTTGATGTGAGCCGCGGCTTCTATGTTAACAGAGATTCACTGTAGATTGGGCCTGGGTTATTGCCAAACCCCTGTCTGTCCATAATCAAATATTTTTTAGGCTGCTAGACTAATATACGTCTCTGAAGCTTATAACTTGGGAGACGCGCTAATGATATTTTATTAAGCCAGAGTAATTGAAGGCACCATTTAAATATGTAATTAAGCACTTAAGTATAATTATGCAACACAGTAGGAAACCCAAAGAATTAATTTAAAAATACGCCAATACATCAATTTATTTAGGCTCTATTGTGCGGCTCGAACATAAGATGATTAACATTTTAAATAACGAGCTTCAATGAGACGGAATAAAGGAATTTCATTTCCGCCTGGAAGTGTAGAAAGTTGCCGTACACGAGTTGGAAGAGAATAACTGATAGGATAAAGACCCCTGCGCAAACTGAAGCACAGAGAAGCGATTTGCCTACTAATATACCTGTATGCACAAGCCAGCGATTACTGGGCAAGTTTCCACGACACTTTTCTTACAGTAAATCTCCTTTCCATTAGGCTGAAATGATTTAACAGACACCGTTGTGTGGCTTATAAAAGCACGGATGGAGGCGGAGATGGAGAAAGAGAAAATCTGCACGAGTGTTTGTGTCATGCGTACCAAGAGAAAGCGTGCTCATTTCTCCCAGCAGCCACTACGTGGCCCGCTTTAAGAGAGGTTCACAGATAAACACACATCTCCGGCCCCGGTGGAGTCATTTACCTTTCTCCAAGTAGATTCAAGATATTAATTAAGATAAATCTACCTCAATTCTGTGATTCTGCCATCTGGTTATTTATCCGAGTTATGTTAATCATTTCTGTAGGGCAGGAGAATGATTACCCATTTTGCGTCTAATTTATATTAATATTCGAAATTAAATACTTCAGCAATACGGCCCATCTGTTTCGACCACAGCGCGTATAGAACATACTGTAACTCGTAGCAGGGGAAAAACACTCTGTGGCAACGGCATCATCTCCTTAGCAAACAAACAATATGCCAGCATTAACCCTTGCTCCCCACGTTAACTACTCTGACAAACTCTCTAATGAAGTTAGCCGAGCGAGTCCGACCACGAATTTCAAACTAAACAAACCTCTAACACAATGACTTACAAGATTTACCACCTCATATGGTTCTAAATCCCACTGATGATCTCACAACCTCAGAGGATAACGACACCCTCGGCCCGAACAGGCAATTAAGGCACCGGTGGCTTTGCGCTTGACTTTGAGCGTTAGTTTGTTAGCCGATCACGTGTGCGAGGCGTACGGGGGGGAGCGAGGAGAACCCGATCGCACGCTCCAGCTCAGGCCAGCCACTAATTAGGGTGAAGAGGAGGCCAGTGGACACGCGGTGTGATTAAATTTAGATCTGGAGGGAGATCTTGACCCCGCGTGCCCCTCATCTAAGTGACATTTACCCAGGATAACCACACTGCAGCTGAGGCTTATTAACCTTTTGTGGGCCTGAACACCACTGACTGGCTTAATTGGCAGATGGATTATTAAATAGAGCAACTTCAAGATGATTGAACATCTCATATCTACAACGCACAGGTTAGTCGGTAAAATCTTATTATCACTTAGGCTTCGGGGTACAGTGGCCTACATATATACCAGAATGGATCATTTTTGGCATTATACTATTAACAATGCAGGCTGAGGTGCGGAAACGAGAGGAGTTTTGATGATAACGCTGCTGAACGTGTGATCCTTCAGAGGGTCACTAGCAGAATATCTCTTCGTTTTCTCTGCATCCGCAGTCCCCTGGGAGGTAAAATCCGCCGTTAATCATCAAAATGACCGTTACGCGTTGCCAAGCGCTAAACGGTGTCGGATCCGCCCGGAACGACTTAATCCATCACAACTTTCAAAAATCAGGTTGCTTCTGTACGGAAATCTCCCAGAGATTTAAAAGAGAACGGAGACGGCGCTCTGGGCCTTGTACAGTCAGAAACAAGCGTTCCTCTGACTCGTACAAAAGAAAACGCTGTACGCTCGTTTTTCTGCATAGCCAAACAGAGCTGCCAGACGTGTGTTTAAGCATGATCCATTCAGCTGGCTTTGCACCGCTCTGCCATGTCAAATCAGTGCTTTCAAGGGAAGCACGAGTCAGCCATGTTGGATTCGGTTCTGCTTTGGGAAATAAGTGGATCATATTGGACGCATTACCATACTTGTGTGACTGAGGCGCTCGCTCTCTCATATTCAAAAAGGAGATCATTGCACAGCATGTGATAAATGTCACCTCAGAGCAATGACCCGCATTATGTATTACCCCTGCTGCAGGCGTCCTCCTGCACCTCTGTGATCAGCTGTGGCTACTTACCCCCCACGTAGGCTGCCTCTGACGGGCTATATGGAAAATCAAACCCCTGACACTGAAAAAAAAAAAAATTGAAAGAGTGTGCGTTAAAAATACAAGAGAGAACTGGTGTACGTTTCATCTTCTAGGATGTTGAGTACTTTTGTGTCTTGGTAGGTCAAGCAACCAAACAGTTGAAAATATAAAACAAAAATGATCAGAATCATACACATTTAAAAGGAATAGTTCACTAAAAATAAATTGTCATAATTTACTCACCTTCATGTTGCTCCAAAACTGTAAGATGCATTTCTTTTCCTTCCTCTCCTCCACAGCTTTAAAATACCAGACGCAAAGATGTATCTCACCATATTTGATGAACCGACAGTGTGAATGTGCCAAATATTGACTGTCATTTGTGAAGTAGGAAAAGGGATTCATGTACACGTCTTTGTGCTCTTCTGGAAATGGGTTTTGGGTATTTGTACATTTGTTGGGACAGTTCTGGAATTGAAGGATTAGTTCACTCCTCAGTTTAAATTTTCTGATTATTTACCCACAAATTGCAGTTTCATTGCAGCTTCAAAGGGCTCTACACAATCTCAGCCCAGGAATAAGGGTCTTGTCTATTAAAACAATTGGTCATTTTCATTGACAAATTTATATACTTTAACCACAAATGCTCATCTCGCACTAGCTATGCAATGCACGTTTACCAGGCAGTGTTGCCAAGTTGCAAGTTCGTGGGTTGAAGCGACCCCAAAAACATTACATTTAGCCCCTGGAATGCGAACTACACCAAAAACATGTATTTTACCCCCTCAGAGCGTGATTTTTACTAGTGAATCCCCCTTGAGACGCAACTGGGCTAATTTTGATTAGCAATTGGGCAGGTTTTGTTTTGAAAACCTGGCAACCCTGCTGTTAGGGGTGTAACTGTACACACATTCGTACCGAAAAATTTTGATACAGGTCTTTCGGTTCAGTACGCATATGAACCGAACAAATACAGCATTTTCCTCCACGTAAAATTCAAATAATAAATGGTGTTTTGACAGTCTGATGTGCCATGACAGATCACTGTATAAATGCCTCGGAGAGCCGCTTCTGGGACACTTCAGAAATGTGGCGCAGCGCGGTGGGTATAAACACAAGCATTGACTATAGTGGCCAGGTCGGAGCCGTAATGCCCAACAGACTTGTGCAGTGTAAATGGGGCCAGTTCAAAGTGAAAAGTGAAGAGTAAATCTCGTTACTACTAGTTTTTATGCAAATAAACATGAATGAACATCTCATGCCTAATGTAATTGATCAATCAGTGTTTCAACTGTGGAAAGACATCAATAAAATGGCTTCATGTAAAATATATAAAAATTTTTAATTTCAATTTAATTTACCTCAGGCACGTCATCAGTGTCCACAGCTCATTAGTTCGCTAGAGTTCGCGAAGTCTTTCGCAAAATATTAGACTGTATACTCATATTTATACTCATTATATATTTTATACTGTTAATGACGTCTTATTTAATGTAGGCCTATGTTTAAATGAATCTGTTATGAAACAAATTATGACAGCCAATGTGTATTTGATATTTCAAGAACAAATAGATATTATAATTTACAAGTTTATTTAAAAAACTGCATTATGTGCAATTTACATGTTTGCATACTGCGTGTTGATTATTATACTTAAAAATAAATAGTAATTAAATGTACGTTTGGGCTGATGTTAATTTTAACCTTATAGTAAATGTAAAAGCATAAGCTGAGGTAGATTTTTAATCACTAAGAAAATTTTAATTATAACTGAATTTATTTAAAGAAAGACCAACTTGTTCAGTAAAGTGCTGTTTAAAAAAAACAAACAAACAAACAAACAAACAAACAAACAAACAAACAAAAAAACAAAACAAAACACAAATCATACTAAACCGTGACGTCAAAACCGCGGTACGTACCGAACCATCATGATTGCGTACCATTATACCCCTAGTGTCCACAACTTCACGCATTATGTCATCATGTTGGAAAGTTCATGAGCGGTCAGTTCTTCATCTGTGTACTCCAGTTTAAAAAGGTAGATCAGGGCGAAAAACTTTTTTTTTTTTTTTGGTTTTTTTTATACCTTTTTATGTAAATGGAGTTTGACTTTCTTTGCATGTTCGTTTTGTAAACACAGGGTCAGTACTTCTGCCTACTTCATGCATGACCTTTCCAACTTGATTACGTAATGCATGAAGTCAAGATGAGCATTTGTAAACAACAAAAAAAAAAAAAACTTAAATCTGTATTTTACGAAAATGACCAACCGTTTCACTAGATAAGTCCCTCATTCCTCGGCTGGGATTGTGTAGAGCTCTTTGAAGCTGCATTTAAACTGCAATTTGGACCTATATGGATCCTGGAATGTTTAATCAAAAACCTTAATTTCTTTGTGACTGAAGAAAAATTTGTACATCTTGGATGACATGGGGGTGAGTAAATTATCAGGAAATTTTAATTCTGGAGTGAACTACACTCTTAAAAATAAAGGTGCTTTAAAAGGTTCTTCACAGCGATGCCATGGAAGAACTATTTTTGGTTCCAAAAAGAACCGTTCAATAAAATGTTCTTTAAAAGAACCATCTCTTTCTTACCTTTTTATAATCTTAGGAACCTTCTTTTGCCACAAAGAACTTTTTGTGAAACAGAAAGGTTCTTCAGATGCTAAAGGTTCTTTATGGAACCATTTAGACAAAAAAGGTTCTTCTACGGCATCATGAAGCACCTTTGTTTTTAAGAGTGTAATTCTTTAAGGCTCACTCTGTTTAAAGATTTGTGTTTCTAAAAGGGATATAAATGTTAGTTTTGTTAAGATGACCCATCTTGCATCTGAAAATGTAAAATATATTGACATCTGTTCAAAGTTTGTGTCAGTTCAATTTATTTATATTTAAAAAAAAAACTAAGGAACTCTCTAAAAGAAGTCTCTCATATTCACCAAGACATTTATTTGATCAAAAATACAGTAAAAACAGTAATATTATAATATATAAAATATGTAAAAGTAATATTAATACTATTTGAAAAAAATTCTTAATATCAATGTTGAAAAAAAGCCCCTAACTTTTTTTTTTTAAAAGTCAACCCAAACTTTTGAACAGCATCTAAAATCTCAACTATTTGGTCTAGTTTTCCAGTCAAAACATCAAAGAAAAAGCAAAAAGTTTATAAGGAACCTCAAAACATTCTCAAAAGACTGTAATTTTTGTTCATTTTCCATTAGTTGCTTTCATTATCAAACTAATTATTCAAAGACTTTAAATATTTAAACAGTTTTTAAAACAGGAAAACAAATGTTCTAATAAAGAAAATGTTTATTTAGTATTGGTCTGAAAAGCCAATAAACACAAATGTTCAAAAACATTCTCCAAGCAAACATTATCCTCCTCTACAAGGAGGTTAAGCTCTTTTGTAATTAGCACACACTCTAATACACGCTACGATTTAATGGCCTTGGTGAACAAGACAGGCTGCTTGGCCTCTTCAGCAAGGTATTTTCAACACTAAAAATGAGTCGAGCCTGCCTTTATGTGTTTACATAAAGAACAACAAACAGGCGAAGAACGAAAAAAAAAGAAAGAAAAAACGCACGCGACTTCACAAGGTGCATTACGTGCGTTAAATAAATCCAATTGATAAAGGTGTAATAGTGTGCTTTGAACTTGAAAGTGCAATTATTTTTCACATCAAACACACTTTTCGCACATTCACACAAGAATGCAGCTAGGAGATGCTTATTGCGATATAATTACAGGCTCTCCGAGCTCCGACTCGCATTCTTTAGCCTATAGGCTCTAATTGCAAATCTTTTTATTCATTAAACGAACACCGCTTCACAGCATTCTCTCCATGATAGACATCTGAACAGAAAACATTTTTCAGCGAGCCATGGCCAATTAAAGTTAATGTACGACAACAGAATGCGCCGCGTAGCATATTCCCATCAAACTATTTGGACTGCAGATCTCAATGTGCATCGAAACTGTTTGTTCGCTCTCCTAAAGCCACAGATACTCAAGTGGAAAAAGTGACTTGTTTCTAATTAGAGGTTTTTTTAATCATTGAAAGCTCGATGCTTTAAAGCGCAACCGGGCGCTTCGAACGCAACGCGAAAGGGCACAAACGCAAGCAGACGTTCATCAGGGTTTTAACACTATCGCACTGTAATCTGTCTGGGAATCCACGTGTGTTAACACAGCTAAAAATGTAGAAAGCAAACACTCCAACAACACGGCGTGAATGTCTCAATATATTAACCGCACAATAAACAACCTATTCAATTCCAGGGATTTGCATGAGAAATGGGAGCATTAACGCGGAAGGATGTGTGTAGTCATTCAAAGTGCGAGCTGATGGCGGAGGGAAGGCTTTCAAAAGCCGAGAGGGTAGAGAGAGCCCTGCTGTGGTGGAGACTAACGCTGCCTCAGTGTTGGCATATCACTGAACACAATGGCCTAGATTAGCAAAGTGTCAGTACTGAGCTGAAATAAGCTAATTGCTTAATTAGCTGACCCAATTCGATAAGCCTCTTCTAACATATTAACTCTAGCTATGTAACAAATAGCTTGAATTCGTGTAAAAAGTGCGGGTTTAATTACAACCGTGAGTGTGAAAAGCTAAATGAGACGGCCGGCGCCGTATGAATGTTATTGTGTCGGAGACTATTAACATCCATATATTTATAAGCAGAAGAATGGCACGGCTGCGACAGACTTATTGGCTCCGAAAGTATGAAATGGAAGCGCGACGCCAAAGCTTTTGTTTGTTTCTTCCATTCGGGCTTTGGAGCAAAAAAAGACCTGCTTGTTATTGACAGCTTGCTTGAAACAATTACGGAGCGTATCGGTGGAAGTGATGTCAGCGAGCTGTTGGAAATAGAAAAGTCGGGTTAAAGGTAAAACCATTTTCTCATTAGACTGAACGATGAGTGGGACAGATTAATTTACATTTTCCCCTGACATATTTTACATACACAATCTTTTGCTTAGCACTGGGACTTATGGGCGAAAGAGCTCTATTTGTATAAGATGAAGTCATTTATATGCTAATTCATTGGAATGTAGACCTTCCAGATTCATGTTTACCTATTAGTGCATATAGATGCGAAGGGACATTAGAATATTGGAAATGGAAAGGACGGGGAGGGGGGAGCTGTGGGCAATAAAGTATTAGCACACTGTTTCCTTCTATTAATCTCATATTATGAGCCATTTCTGTTTTATTTAAGCAGCACCCAAGAGCCAAGCTCACAGGCATACGGTAAATGACCATTTTCCCTGAATTGACTTTGAGGAACACATGGAGGCAAAGTCAAAAATATGCACGGCAAACGACGCAGCAGCCTAAAAATCCTCAAATGCTTCAACTGCTTTATATAGTTTCAAAGGAGCACTCAATATTAGTGTTCATTTTGTTAACAACAACTATGACGGAAAACGTTCGTTGACGAGATCACAAGGTCAATAAACGATAGCTCTGACTATACCAACATGCATCACTGACGATAAAAGACGAGGCTAAAATGTATTTTATAAACTATTATAGCAAAATCTCTTTTTTTTTCATTATTACAGCAGACTGCTGTACACACCTCTTTTACATGAACTTTCATGTGTGCACACAAAAATGATAGATGAAGAAAATAATTTTTAGGTTTCCCACTTAAACAACTGCATTGTGTTGAACTGACTTGAAACGCTTGCATTTTGGTTTAACTCAATATTTTCATTTCGAAAGAACATATTTCAATTAAGTACACTCTGATCTGAAGAACCTTTTTTTGCCACGAAGAACCTTTTGTGAAACAGAAAGGTTCTTCAGATGTTCAAGGTTCTTTATGGAACCATTTAGACAAAAAAGGTTCTTCTATGGCATCGTGAAGCACCTTTATTTTTAAGTTTAGGCTAAACATAACATTTGATGCTGCGAATTTACTTAAGTAAATTAGGTTAATCCAACAATTCTTTACATCCACTTAATTCATTCGAGTTGAGAGTACATAAATGATTTTACTTGTATAACTATCTCCCCTTCCCATCATCCTTTGCACAGGGCTGGATAAGGAGAGTAAATGTTTAATTAAAACGTTGTTTTATGCATTTTTCATTAAGATCAAATTGGGAGACTTGTTAATTGCTTTCGTAATACTTTGATGTCTTACAACGATCGGTTAGGGCTTTACCGCTTCAAGCTGAATGAATCAACCAATGATCGAACATGTCATATTGGCATCGCTTTGACCACTTTCTGTAGATCCCGATGCGCAAAGTTTCAGTCTAATGAAGTCAAATGATTCGCAAACCCGCTCCAAAGTCCTGATCTAAATCAAATGATTCACAATACACAATCTGAAGGCCCAATCTGAATCAAATGATTCGTGATACGCAATCCGATTGGAGTGCTTCGAAACAGTGAATCATGTTGCAATGCAATGGTTTTTAAAATCATTACAAGCGATGTTGAAATTTGAAAATGAATGGCTCTTTTAATTTGATCTGGTTTTTGCTAGTGAATCGCTTGAAATGAAAAGAAGTCACGAGTTTTGAATCTGAGCGGTTCCAGCTTAAATGACTCACTCAATTGTTTTGGTTTTTCTGTTCCTCTTCTTGCATCTTCAGACATGTTTACATGACATTGTCAGTACTACTACTAGTTTAGCTTGATAGTTTTATGACATTAACTGAAATACTAAAAAAAAAAATAAGATGTTTTTGTAATCGTGTGAACGTTGCGTGAAAAGATATGTGCTTATAAATATATTAAACACTTATTTCATAGACACATTGCCTTTCAATAACCTAAGTACTTTTCAAGTAACTCTTCAGGAATACTGCTATTTTCAAGGGTTTTCCAGGCCTTAAATTTCAAAAAGTAATATTCAAGCACTTTAAGCACCTTGTATGAACCCTGCACAGATTCCCACTGGCTGCGCTTCCTGCTCATGTCAAGCCCTAAAACCTTTACTGAATGTTTTTGAAGATTTTATGATTGTAAGACTTGACATTAAATTTAAAAACAAAACAAAAAAAAAACTTGGAAAAATATTGGGGGAAAAAAGTATATGAACTGTTCTTCTCTTACGTAAAACAGATTTTTACAGTTTTTATTACTTCAAATGAAAAACCATTGATACGTTAACTGACCCAGTACTATGTCCAAAAAAAAAAAAACAAAAAAAAAATAAATAAAAATAACCCAGCATGTGTACTGTCCAATATTTACCCAGTGCTGGGTTGCCAAATAACCCCAAAATGGTCATTTTTAATCCAGCATTTTTTTTTTACAGTGTGGTTGCTAAACAAATGCACTTACTCAACTGTTGTTGTTTTAAAAAAATAAATATGATGTATGATGAGATATATGATATGACATATCATATCATATATCTCATATCATATATGATATGATATGTAAATAAAAAAGCAGAAAATTTAACTGGATTTATTTTTTAACGTGTGACAAATTTGGACGAGAATTTTGAACTCAGTGTGCGAGGATCTTTTCACTAAATAAAAAAAAAAAATTTAAATTAAGACAAAATTTAACACTATTCAACATTTTCTCATTAAAGCAAGTTTTACCCCTGAAGAAAACTGTAGTTTTGGATAATAAATAAATGAATGAATAAAATAAAAGATGAATATCAATCATATCAGTAACCAAAAATAAAAAGTGTTCGGTTTTACATGGAGCATGGGTCATCTAATGGGGGTTGCCATGTTGATATCACATGACCAGCTAAACACTTTTGTTACACACATAATTATCATAATTGCTATCAGTTTTCTTAAAATACTATATATGTATATTTATATTTATATTTATATTTATATTGCTCATTAAAGCTGCAGACCACAACTTTTGGTGCTCTTGCAGAAGATTTCTCTCCGTTTATGTCTATGACAAGTCACGCAGGTACTGGGCTACTCCGCAGTGGTTATAGGTGTACCGTAGTGATTCAGGACAAGCCAAAAACGGCTTGGAAAATGGATTCATGAAGTACGCTTATATAATTTGTGTAAATAAAATAAATAAATAAATAAAAATAAAGTTACAGAATGCAGCTTTAATATTTGTTTAATTATGGTTCACAGGGCATTAATGTTAACAAATACATAGTGTATTAGTAAAAGTTGCAATTACCATTAATTTAGATTAATAAATGCAGAAGTAGTATTCTTCTTTCTTAGTTCATGTTAACTAATGTAGACAAAATGTTTTGTAGAGTGCTACCATTTTAGGTAACAATAGCCATTCATCCTCCTCAAGTTCACCCTTAAAGTTGATCAGTGAAAACACAAAAGCTTGCCATTGTGTTTATTCCAGAACATTTCAGCCCACACAATCAATTAGGCAAGATACACAGCCTAAAATCCAGAAAATGAAGGAGTGGGCTGTCTCTGCCAGAAAAACAGCATTCGGCCCCGCCACCACTGGCTGCCGGAGAGGTGTGACAGATCATATTACAAGCAAGGCTAAAATGCTAATGTAATTCCACATGAGCCAGGTTTAAAGAGATCCAATCGACCATTCCTGATACCCAGTGTCGTTGCGTCTAAGAAGATGACGTTCGTCCTCTCATTGTCTCAGTAATTCACCAAAATTGCCACTTAGAGCTGCTCCAAGATGTGCGTTTCATCTCCAAGCTTCCTCTGGTCTCTGCTAGTCAGTTCATTTTTACTTCCTCCAAGAGTGCTAGCACTTCATTAACCTTGCCAGGCTCAAGATAAGAGAGGTAGAGCATCAAAAGCAGCCAGCCAACAGAGAGAAAAGACAGCACAGTCTCCACCGCACAGCGGCCATCAAACAGACATAAGCATGACCACACACACGCAGTATCCCATGCAAAACACTCAATGGGCTCTCTTTAGCATATCAGGGCTGCTTGCGAGTCGATCATTATTAGGACCAGACAGACACACACACACTTCTTTGTGAAATGTTAACCCCTATACATTGTGAATAGGCTGTGATTTTTTAAATACAGCAGCAAAATATTCAATGGATTTTATTGCTAAAATACACATACAACTTCTACTGTGTGTGATCCATTGGCAATGACAACCAAAATAAATAAACACTGTCAGTAAGCGATATTTCTTCATAGTTTCGTGGTTAATTTGGATTTTTTTTTTCTGAATATAAATGCATTTAACTTACACTTCACGGACTACTCAATTTGTGAAGAAACACCACAACGCGCTATTTTTAAAATAACTTTTTCATGTTAAATGTTTCGCTATGTTGTTAAATGTTACATTTTATGTTAATTTTATTTTTTGTTAAAAAACAATTTTATGCATTGTTATACACGTGTTATATGTTGTGTAAAATAACACTATTTTTGTATGTTTTTGTTATTTTAACATACAAAATGACAAAACACTTTTACTTTGCTAAAATAAAACAAAAAACATGTTATGCTGTTATGTGAAATAACATTTTATTTTGTTATTTTATTTTAAAAAAACTACATGTTATGCCGTTTTGTGTTGTGTTGTATATGCCACTTTATTTTATTTTGTTATGTGTTTGTTATTTTATTTTAACATACACAAAACGATTTCATTTTACTTTGGTAAAATAAAATCAAAATAATTTTTTTTTTAAAGCAAAACTTTAAAATAAAACAAAAATGTTATGCTACATTGTTATGTAAACCATTTTGTCAATTTATTTTAAAAAAAGTTCCATTATATGTTCCATACACACATATGTATAATGTTATACATGTTATGTTTTATGCTGTTATGCTACATGTGTAAAATAACATGCTATTTTTTATTATGCTTTTATTTTATTTAAACGCAATAAAACAACAAAAACAAAATAACACTCATTTTACTTTGATAAAATAAAATCTAAAAAACATTTTAATAAAAACCAAAACCATTTGTTAAAATAAAATGTTATGCTGTTATGTAAAAAAAAAAATTGTCATTTTATTTAATAAAAACAAAAACTTGTTAAAATAAAAGTTATGCATTGTTTTGTTGCGTTATGTTGTTATATGTTATTATACGTGTTAAAATAAAAGTTAAATTTTGTTATATTTTAACAAAATTGTTATTTTTTGTTATTTTAACAAAATATGTTTGATATGTAACATTTTGTTATTTTGTTATGTTAAAATAACTTAAGAGAACCAATTCCATTTATTAGGTTTATTGCTTTATTTATATATCATTTTATAGTATATTGCTTTTAAATTATAATAAACTCAAAGCTACAAAGAAAACAAACAAGCAAACAAAAAAAACAAAAATGTGTCTGTCAAATGTAGGTTCAATTTAAACATCTGTAGAATACAAATACAATTTAACTGAGAAATTCACTTATGTACTGCATTTAAAAAAAAAAAAAAAAACCAACAAAACATTTTTTAGAATATGACGTTTCTAAAATAAGCACATAAAGTGTTAAAGATGGAAAAAAAAGGCCACATTTTTGCAGAAATTAAAAGTCATTTGGTAGCATAATGCAGTTTTACCCAGCACAACTAGACACCACCAGACTTTTAGTTTGCGCCTACCAAATTTATACACCTAAAGCATTGAAGTGTGCGTAAAATTCTCTTACTTCCAACACAGCATGTTCACCATTAATCTCTCCCCTCATTTTCCTATGAAGAGGACAAAATTATTTTTTCTTGGGAGGGAACTGTAAATCCCTGTCTGGGTTCAGTTAAAAGGCTTAAAGTGTCACTAAATGACAAATTAGAAGGTTCCTCTAGCGTTTTAAGACGAGATGTTGTGGCATCCCGAAAGTTACCTGGAAATGAGGTTAACGTGCAGTGAACGTCGTGGTTATTAAAAACGTCAAGCGTCTCATTACCCATCACAGATCTCGCCAAGAGATCTCAACAGCAATTCAATTGTACAGCATCAAAGCATTTGTTCACCGCAAAGTGTCACAGGAAAGAGCGCCCATGCTGAGAATTTCATCCTAATGCATTCCAGCTGCTTACTGGGAAGCTAAAAATATTCATTTGAAATTCTGAGGAAAATATATTTAAAAAAAAAGCAAGCAAGCATCAGAGCCTTAACGTCAGCATCAGGCCCACGTCAAAATGTAGACGCCGCACATGTTCTCGCGTTTGTCGAACAAGCGATACGAGATGAAATGACACTTTTTCTGTTCAGCGCAGCGCTGATATCTCTGTCAGGAGTTGTGTGCCAATGCAGGACATCTAGTGAGCCAGCTCAGATTGTGGGTGAAAAGAGACTTTGGCATTTGTGAAGAGTTTCCATATGTATCGCTTCTGTTGTGGGGCCCGTTCCACTGATCCACAAAACCAGGCGAAAGGATAAAGCGGCGAGTCTCTGTGCCAGTGTAAGGAGCAGCAGCTCTCGCGAACGTGTAAAGAAGGAAAAGTTGCCTCGCCGCTGAGCAGAGTCGGGCAGAATCCTGCATTGGCGCTGATAACATGCTTGGATTAGGGATGTTTAAGGGAAGGGAAAATTATTCATTTGAGATGGATGAAAAGCTGCACTTGTCAAGTCTCCTAGTCATGCACTTTCCATCTCATTCCCGCTAGCCGGCGTGCATATTTTCCCCTCAATGCAAATGTTCGCACAGTGAAATTGTGAGCACATTACCCCCTCTCTTTAAACACACCAAATGACACAGAGACTAAATGAATTTCTCCCTGCGAAAAAAAAAAAAAATATATATATATTTCGGGGTGAGTAATTGGAGTTTACTGTGTGATCAGAAGAACTGCTTTTTATAGACATTTTCTAAACTTAACCCTCAAATTGGGAGGGTTGGGTAGGGCGCAAGTACATCAGTTTCGTTTTCAATGAGGGGGGCCAGGAATCACTAGGGGGCCTCAGCACACCACAAAATTAAAATGCTTAAAAGACTGTTTAGATTTTAGAGACTACAAAAGCTTTAAAATATGCTAAAAATCAACATGCAAGTTCATGCATTTCTTATTTTAATTTACTCACTTATCTGTCATTTCCAATTTATGAATCAGGACTCCCATGGTCTTGGAAAACTGGGATATGAGAGAAATTTACACTTACTTCAGGTCCAATTGAATTTTAGTTATTGCAACAATATATGCGTTACAGTAAACTTTGAACGGTTGTATTTGTATTCATTAAGACTAATAAATACTGTAACAAATTCATTATGAATGAATTACCTAAAATGGAATTGGACCTGCTGTAAATGTTATCTTTTTTTTTTTTTAATTAAAGCATAATTTTTTTTTTTTAATTGTTAATTTAGATCATGATAATTGCAGCATTTAATACATCATTAAAATCAAAAGTTCCATCTGTTAATTTAATAGACCTGAGCTAACATGTGATGCAATGAACAGTTGAATTTTTATTAATTAAGTTTAACATTGTTCATGTCTGCTCACGTAATTAAATGACAGACGGAACTTGATTTTAATAACGTATTAACAATGAAAGGATTTCTTAATGCTTTAATAAAAAAAAATAAAGAAAACTTTTACTTTTGATTACTTTTAAATGTTGTATTTTTTAATAAGGAATATTTTTCAGTAACACTGCAAGTCCAATTTCATTTTAGTTAATGCATTAGTAATGAACAGTATATTTGTTAGATTATTTATTATTCTTTGTTAGCTTAATGAATAACACATTTTAATCCATTTAAAAAAAAAAATAATTATATATATATATATATATATATATATATATATATATATATATATATATATACACACATATGATTAATAAATTAATTAATTTCGCCAGTACTTAATTTTCTTCTTTTAGTTAATGCATTATTAAACAATATATTTGTTACAGTATGTTACTTCATTAACTTCAACTGTTCATTGTTCATGTCAGCTCAGGTCTACTTAATATTAACAGATAGAACTCCTAATATATTTGATTATTTTTAAACTTTATTTTTTATTTTTATTAATATTTTTTTCAGTAACACTGTAGGTCCAATGTAATTTTAGTTCATGCATTAATAATGAACAATAAATTCGTTACAGTATTCAATCTTCGTTAACTTTTACTTTAGATTTTCTTTATTATTTCTCAGTAACACTTACTGGAGGGCCATTTTAGTTAATACATTAATAAATGACAAATGTGTTACAGTATTTATTAATAATTGTCAACTTAATGAATAAAAATACAACTGCTCATCGTTCATGTCAGCTCAGGTCTATTAAATAACAGATGGAACTTTAGAATTTAATAATGTATTAAATGCTGAAATTAACATTAATCGTGTTTTATTTTAGCTTTTGCTTTAATTTAAAAAAAAAAAAAAACTTAAATGTTAAGAAACGCAACCTTAACTAGAAGAATTGGTAACACCTTATGATATGCCAAGCACTAAAATAATTTTATTGGGGAAACTGCTATTTGTGAGTTAAATAATTTAAACTCACAATTGCAAATGACTAGAAAAATCATTAGCATTAAAAAGTTTAAACAACGAAGAACATTGAGTTATAATGACCTCTGGACTTATGGAACCTAATTTAAATTTCTAAAATTATATTAATATGGCCACTCCTACTATATGCAAAAAAACACTAATGTTCTAAAATGGAACCTTATTGTAAAGTGTTACTAATTTTTAATGCCAAGTTCTAAAATAATTTGGCGAAATTGCTATTTGCGAGTTAAATAATTTAAACTCAACTGCAAATGACTAGAAAAATCATTGGTATTACGTATAAAACAAACAAACAAAAAACAAACAAATAAACAGAATAAAGAACAACATTCCATTATTAAGACCTCTGGACTAACGGAATTTAAAATTTATAAAAATTACTATATGGCCACTCCTGTACGCAAGTTAAAATAAATAAATAAAAAGGGTTTGACAAATAGTTTGATAATGAGCAGCCTTGCCAATACAGAAACAGTAGAACTGCCAGAAAAAAAAAAAAAAAAAAAAAAAAACTTGGGGTGGTCTTGAAGTCAAAAAGGTTGACAACCACTGCTCTAGCTCAACCCAAGCTATCCAAGCAGAGCCAACATTTAGAACGCAATTACAAATTCCGACTCTTTCCCGAGGCCGGATGATACACTGAATACATCAGCTCCCCTATACAAATATTATGATCCGTCTGATGAGAGCCAGGGCTCCAGTCTGGATGGCTAATAAATTAGAAGCACGCTTCTCGTTTACTCATCAGAGCTAATGAGGCTGATAAAATTACCTTGAGGATCATAATTACAGGCTAGTGGCAGAAGCGCTAGCACCATATCTGCAACACTCGCGCACACTCGCCCGCACCTACAGGAAGAGAACAAACAGCTCAGCGCAGTGGCCGCCGCTGGACAAGCAGAGTTTGACCTTTATAATAAACTGTACGTCAGATAAGTGTAATGTATGCTTTTAATTAAACAATTAAACAGCGTTGCATTACGCTGAAAGCTCACGACGCCACCCGTGTGCATCACATTAGCGCACTTTCCACCAAAAAGTACACTCCATTTTCAAATCCATTTTGTGTTGGTGACCTGCGCTTAGCAGGCCTCGATCAAGCAAATATGGAAATGCCGTTCAGCTAGCGAGGGTGCATTCGAGGGTTCGAAATACCAAACAAGTCGAACCCCGGCATCCTTTATCCCTTCAATTTCATCAGACGGCTCATATACATTAAGCACTCGATCAGTAATGACATCTTTTGATGGACACGGGCGGCACGGACGCCGGCGCTCACCTCGGAGAATTTCATTTCATCAGCCATTCACAGGACGAATTGTTTTACTTATGAATATTAATGTCCGCCTAATTTGAGGCTGTTGTTAATGCTTGTCGCTAGGAGCTTGGCAAATCAGGTCCCATTCCTGTTAAAACCATGTATTAGACACCCCCCTGACACTAAGCCCTCGCCTTTGATTCTTAATTGCAGGAGTGCGAGCATTTGCAGGAGATGGGGCGCAAAGCTTTAATTAACTCTAATATCACACGTATTCAGTCTCGACTGTCACCCGCATCACGCGTGGCGTTCTGCACCAATATCCTCCTCGGCTCCTCTCAGCTAGAGAAAGATGGTGTTCCAAGTTCATGATCACAATTTCATGCATCTTAAATTGGGGATGGATGGCCTGTAAGCACTGGCACGATATTAAATGTGAGTAAATTATCTTAACGCATTTTACTAAAACCCATATTAAATGATGGCTGTATAAACGGCCGTTTTAAAGCACGAGCGATGATAGGGACAACAATTACGGCTGCTGCCGAGCGCATGGTGTCATTTTAATTTAGAACGACTGGAAGTTTGGGATAAACTGGCCGTTTTGGTTTATTGTGACCGTTTTTGCATAAACAGGCTTTTCCGTTTAACGTTTTTGCGCTTTCATGTGCAACCGTCGGAAATTCAGAAAACGTGACGTTTCAGCTGACGTGTGTAAAACTAAAATAAAGCACTGAATTGGTTAAGGGTACAATAAGAAACTTCATTAAGATTTATTGCAGAACTCATTTTTAAAAGTCAAATATACAATAAATAAGCACATCAATTTGAGAGCTTTTAGAACTTCTTAAAACATTCATTCTGTAGGTTTTTCAAACAGTTAAGTCATATTTAAACACCACGTAAAAGACAAGACTGTTTCTTAGATAAGTTAAATGAGGTACACTTTTAATTGAACTAGGTTAGACTTAAAAAGAGAATAAAACCAATAATCCATGCCTCGCCAGCACGCCAGATCCTCTGCCGTCTAATCTCCAGCTTGATTTAGCATTCTCAGGAATATAAAATAAGAAACTGGAAAACTCGGCCTGTGCAATGCGTGTGAGCTCATAGTGCCCCCTTCAGGTCACTGCAAGCACTGCGTCTTAATGGCCTCTAGATTTAGCAATTATTATTATTTATTTTTTTTAGGGGGTTAGAGTTAAATTAAGATGCTCCACAGATTTTTGGATCACAGTCAAGTGGCGTGCCTTGGGCATCTTCAGCCAGCCTTGGGCATCTGTTTGTTTATCTGCTAATACAAGTTATGGTTTATGAACAAGTGAGGGGGTGGAAAAAGAGGAAAAATAAATGTTTTTTTGAACAATAAGTATTCAAACTAGCCCACGCATTTAAAGCAAGGCAAAGCATATAGGAGCAATATGTTAAAAACTTACAAATAGCAAATGAATAGAACTAACATTAGCTTAATCAAATAAGTGAAAATAAGTGTTTAAACTGAACATTATTTTTGCTTCAAGAACTAACTCACTAAATCACCTGACAGAATTGTACTAACCCCACTTTGTTTTAAACTATCTAAGGCAGGGGTGCCCAACCCTGTTCCTGGAGATCTACCTTCCTGCAGTTTAGTTCCAACCCTGATCAAACACACCTGTATGTAATTATCAAGTGCTCCTTCAGGTCACAATTAGTTGGTTCAGATGTGTTTGATCAGGGTCGGAGCTGAACTCTACAGGAAGGTAGTTCTCCAGGAACAGGATTGAGCACCCCTGAACTAAGGTCACCTCAAAATCTGGACTTCAGCAGGCTACAGCAAAACGTCTGTATTACTTCAAGTTCACTCTCCCATTGAGGCTTTTTTACTTCTCCGTCTGAATAACTTCGAGAACGACGACTTGCGTTTGTTTTTAAACTTCTGAAGACCTGCACCAAGAAAGAAAGAAAGAAAGTTAAAATGTTGTCTGCTGCTTCAAGCTCAGAGTAGGCTTTGACAGGAGGAGAGAGAGAGAGAGAAAAACAAAAAACAAAAAACAAAAAAAACAATATTCTCACCCAGTCTTTGCATCATCTCATTCAACTGTTGATCTTCTTCCTCCTCCCTTAAAGTGACACGTCACATTAACAAATGCATTTTTACAACTTTTGTATGCATGTGAAGACTAACTACATTTGAAAGTATGGCATTTGACATTCTTTAACGCTTACCTTATTCTGTCCTCCTCCAGCCCTTCAACAATGGCATTTCTATCATTCACAATCTTCATCAGTTTGTTCAACAGCTCGGTTTCCCTCTTCTTCTCATCCACATTCTTGAGATGTTCTATTATCCAAACACACACTCGTTAGACTGCTTTGTCTCTTTTTTAACTTTTTATAACACCTGAGAAGACAAACTAATATCGCTACTACATTTACCCTTTTTTGATAAAACGGGATTCATAGTTGACATTTTTCAGTTTCACTTTGCATCACTTTTCACATGCTGTTAAGTCACAATGCGTAATTATTAAAATCATTAATGGTGATTTGAAGCACGGACACGTCCGAGAATTGCTTTTGCGTGTCACAAAAGATCTAAGAATAAGCTTCAATTATAATTGGTGCCAATTACAAAATGCAGACTTGCCATAGCAACCAAAGAGTAAAGATACACCCCACAAAGAAAAAAGAAACAGCTACTTATTGAAATTTATTAAGTTGTAACTATATAATTATATTTTTTTACAGACTTACAAAAACAAACAAAAAAATATCTTAAGACAAATCAAATTAATCCAACATGATAACTGGAAGATTCTTTTTGAATCAATTCATTTTATAGACATAATTTACTTCCCTTAAAACATCCTGTCTATTTGTAATTGGGGAAAAAGGTGAGCGATACAATATACTAGTGACCCTGGTTCATTTTTACCTGGTTTATTGATCAATCTCCTGAGCTCTCCTTCTACTCCAGGCTGCTGCTCCTCAAGATCTTGTGTTCTTGCTCTGAAAAACATTGAGACTGCTGTAAGGACCAGTTTAAAGAGACAGTTCACCCAAAAATGAAGATTATCCCATGATTTACTCACCCTTAAGCCATTGTACAGCAGTTAGTGGAAGCTAGTGATTACAGTTTACAAAGTTTTAAACATGAATATTTTTCTTACACAAATGCATCAATTCGCTTCAGGAAGCCTTTATTAGCCCACTGGTTACAGAGGTTCCAGCTCTTTAAGGCATTTAAGCACTTATGCACAAAAAAAAAAAAAAAAAAATTTAGCAAGCCTGTAATGAAATCAATGATTTACAAAAGCATTTTGGCAAATCCAGGTAATTTACCATAGAAATATTTTTTTTAATGGTTATGACTGTTACAGGGCCAGCTGTGGTCCGATCTTTCAACTTTGCATGCTTGTTTAGAATCACCCGTCACATGTGCTCAGTTTTCATGAAGTTTTGAGTGTTCCTTTAGGCTTTATAGGATTTTGGGTAAATTTGGACAGGCCCCTTTTCTAAACGACCCCGTTATAGCTTCCTAAAGGGTACACTTTAACATTTGATAATTATTGGCCTAGAGAGTCCAAAGAATTAAACTGCAATGTTTTTTTTTCCAGACTGATTAAAAATTAAAATCTTCAATCATTTAACAAACAATTTGATTGACAGCAGTAGTTCTGGAGGCAAAGTTGTCCAGAATGAGTTCTATCATATGATACAAACATTGTGCGAATGTGCGAAAAACTGTGTGACATACAATCATTTACGCCCTTGATCAAATGCGATATCGCCCCCCCCCAGTAGCTGATTTCCCTTCACATTTCTCTCAGACCTTTGGGGCCGCGAGTCGAACAGGCCCACCAAGTTTATTCCAATCAGTCTCCGTCCACCTCGTCTAACAGGTGCTCAAAGTCTGTCTGCCAGTGGCAGACATGTTTTTTGAGATACGCAAATGTCCTTGTAGACATTTGTGGCACTCTGGACCAAGACCGTGCATACAGATTTTCATGTTGATAGTACAAATGATTGCAGTTATAGCCATTTTTTTTGTAGCACCACCAAGTGACCAAGCTTCGTGATTTTTTTTTTCTGTGACCTCAGATTGAGCTCTTACATAAGTGTTCTAAATTTGACGGAGATATCTCACTCCATTCAGTAGTTATAGGCACTTCACTAAAAATGGCCCTGCCCTTTTTGAACATTTTGGTGCCCTTTGTGACAGAGAGTTGAAAGTTCAACTTTTATTTTGATAATTATTGACATTCACTCTCCAGAGAATCTTTCTGCACTAATTTGTTTCCGATTGGGCTAAAAACCTAGGACTAGTTTGCATAAGTAGGTTTATATAAAAAAAAAAAAAACAAAACAAAAAACAAAATCTGTGTGCGTTTTGTCGAAATAAGACGGTTGAGCCCACGACTGATGGTTTAGGAGTTATGAGCAATTTCGTACTTTTGTTCACTGTAGCACCACCATCAGGCCAATTGGTCACGTTGTCGGCGGTGTGAGTACTAACATCCCTCCAAGTTTCAAGTCTCTATGACTTATAGTTTGATCCACACAATCAGTTTTATGTGGAGATCATTGATCCATGACCATTCTAACAATTACAATAGGGTTTCAGCACTACACACTTGAACCCCTAAATAAATAAATAAAGCCATTTATTGCAATTATAAAGATTGGAAGTGCCTGGACATTCTAATATAACTCCAATGGTATTCAAAGTATTGAGTCATATACACCTAGGACAGCTTGAAAGTGAGTAAATCATGGGGTAATTTTCATTTTTGGGTGCACTATCCCTTTAAGAGTGAACATCTACATACAATGGCTATTTTTCTCCATTGCACATTTACTGAAAATGTTTGCATCCATAAATAGCAGCTGGACAAAAGAAAGAAACAATAGTTGCTGAATGCAGGGATCACTTACATGTACATCAACTCTGACTCCCTTCGTATGTAGCTTTGTTTTTTCCGAATCAGGTTAAACCAGTCCACCATCAAGGGATCCATCAGAAGGTCCCCATGACCCTCTGTAAAACAGTCCAATGTCACTAAAGACACCAAGGTCCTAACTGCACCGCTCGCATCAAACCACATTAGAGACGCTCCACCTCGAGCCACAATTTAAAGTGCTCTGGAGACCGGCATCTCCAAATGCTCACTTTCAACTTCTATTTGAGCTATGATTGAATTCTATTTGTCTCCTAATAGAGCACTGTAATGCAGTCTAAAAAGCATGTTTTCCATTGACATTGCCTTGAGGTGGTACAAAAAAAAACATACAAGTACAATCATACGCACACACACCCAAACTTAATTTGATCAAGTTGTGGTTTCAGCTTTGGTGGGACCAAGAGGCAGTCAGGTTGTGTCAAATCCCACCGGCTGCTAGCAGCAGGACAGGTGACTGGAGCAGTGAGTCCGGAGATGATATTACTGTGCCATGGTGACCTTGAAAAGAGCCAATCAAGTGCCCTTGCCCCATTCAGCTAGCAGCCTCTCATTGCAGCCCACTGCCTCTTCTCCATTTCCATCCCAGCATCCCTCAGGAGGAGAGGGAGCTTCCCCTGCGCCTCGCCTCATTTGGCCCTGGCAGCTGGAATCGAGAGCCCTTTATTGGCCACAGCCTTCCCCTAAAGGCTAGATCGGAATTCCGACTCCCAGGTGGACGGGCTCAGCTAACAGGTTTGGAATGAGTGCGCGACTCGCAGAGCTCAAATGAACCACACACACACACAAAGCTACATGCCTTCTAAAACGCACCAAATAGATCTCGAATTGCACCAAAAGGAGCATCTGATGTCCCAACAAGCTTATTTTGTCCTACACAACCTTGACTTCAACTTACAGAATGCTGCTATTTCATTAACTACATCTAATCTCAAACCTTCTTCATAAACGCGAAGCTTCCACTCCAACTCCACCCCTTCGTTCTCCAGATCGTTCAGCTTGTTCTCAATGTCCTGCAGCTCTTTGGAGATCTGATCTGGTGTGATATAGTAAGGCTTCATCTGAAAAGACAAATATTGTAGATGTAAACCATAGGTAGGAGATCATTTAGAAAAGGAGAGCATATAACTCTAGCAATAAACTTACAATAGGCAGCCTTGTTTCATGCACCAAGCCATTTTTAGATGAAAGATGTCCATTGTCACAACCTAAAGTGATAAACACTGCTTTTTAGTGCATATGAAAAGACAAAGGCTAAACATAAGCATGAAATGCGCAAAATATGTTTCAAACAGTTCAGCAAAAGTCAGAAATTCAGCAGTAGAGTTTAAAGGTTAGTTCACCCAGAAATGAAAATTCTGTGATTAATTACTCGCCCTCATGTCGTTCCAAACCCGTAAGACCTTGGCTCACCTTCAGAACACAAATTAAGATATTTCTGATGGAATCCAAGAGTTTTCTATATTCTATGCATGCATGCATTGTGATCTACTCATGAACACGTCAAAGACTGACACAGAAGAGAAGAAATTCTTGAATAAATCTGTTTTCTTTGCACACAAGATGCATTTTCATAGCTTCATAAAATTACAGTTAAACCACTAATGTCACATGGACTATTTTAACGATGTTCTTACTACCTTTCTGGGCCTTGAATGTGATAGTTGCATTGCTGTCTATGTAGGGTCAGAAAGCTCTCAGATTTCATTTAAAAAAAAAAAAATAATAATAATAAAAAAAAAAATAATAATCTTAATTTGTGTTCTGAAGATGAACGAAGGTCTTGAGGGTTAGTAACTAATAACAGAATTTTCATTTTTGGGTGAACTCTCCCTTTAAGCAGAATGACCAATCCTCTTTTCCATACAAGTAAAGTGATTCACAGACTATAATAAGTACAATAATAATAATAATAATAATAATAATAATAAAGAAAAGAAAAGAAATGAAGTAAAACAGCAAATTAAAAGTATTAAAAAAAAAAAAAAAAATTGTATTAAACAATTTATTAGATTATGTTTGCATAATTTTAGAGCATGCTTACTTGATGTTGCCGACCCACGGCGAGGTTGTTTTGGAGATGAAGGTTTGTGACAGGACTGTGAGGGCATGATACATGTGGACAAGGAACAGGCACATTTAGAACCTGTGGACAGAAGAGTATGATCATCATAAACGCAAATCTTACCACGCTATAACTGATTATGTGGCCTGGACTTACCCTGCCCATCACAGGCCTCTCCCAAACATGAGACAACAGGACTGAATGGCTGGATAGGGGCAGAAAAACCTTGTCCATTTTGAACTGAGGGGGTGAAAAAGTGAAAAACTTCAGACGGTGTTTAATTTACACCAGCATTTGGTATTTGAAAAGCAAGTTTGCTCTTGAAGGGATGATACATTCAAGGCACAGAAAGATAGTAAGAACTTCATTAAAATAGTCCATGTGACAACAGTGGTTTAAAACAAGAATGATGACTTTATTCAACAATTTCTTCTATTCTGGGACAGTCTGACGCCATTAATGTGGGTACCAGAGTATGTGAGCGGAGTGGAGTGGGAGCGGAGTGCGGAGTGGAGCGGTGTGATTTTTAATGGAGTGAGGAGCGGAAATTTTAAAAGTCGGAGCGTTGTGGTTTTTACTCGCTCCAAGAACGCTCCGCTACCGCTCCATCACGAGTACAATTCATGACAACGACCCATAATATAACTGCATATATAGCAAGAATTCACGTGTTAAACATAGCCTATTTATCTAGCTTGATAGAGATGGATCACTCAAATTAGAAAGAATGTGAAAACTAGGATGACGGCAATGGACATGAGCAGAAAATTATAGCTGTCAATGAATTAGTTTGTTCTTTCAAGATTTCAAAATACTGAATATTTTCAAGTGAAAGCGTGATGTAATGCATTCAAACAAATGTAAACTTACTGTGGTACTTCATCTGTATATCCGATTTCAAATGAGAAGAAATCTATAAGAAATGCAGCGATCTGTACGTAAAATAACTGACGAAACGTATTGTTATTATTATTATTTTTTTTAAATCACAAATATTTGCACTGCAAAAAGCAACAATTATACCTTTTAATGCTGACTGACAACCATGTTAGCTTGACATGAGGAAAAAAGTTTGCGTACTAGTGTTCCAATAAGCCACTTTAAAACTATACTTTCGTTTTATTTCTGTTACTTTCTTCTTTTAATATACGCTATGAACAGAACTGTGGTATTTCAAATGCACTGATATAGTTTAGACGCGGAGCGAAGGCGGAGCGGTGTTTCTTGTATCAGTGAGCGAGGAGTGGAGCGGGAGCGGGAAACGGTGAACCCGGAGCGGAGCTGGAGCGGAGCAGTTATAAAATGCACGGAGGGGAAATTGTTGTCGCTCCACTCCGCTCACATACTCTGGTGGGTACCATGACATGCGTGGTGCTGCTGATGTAGAACATGCACTGTGGCCCATCTCTTAGCAAATGAACAAACATGTATACATTGTGGTACTCACATTAAACGGCACCTACAGTGACGCGGAGGAGAAGAATTGTCGAATAAAGTCATTTTTTTTGTTTTCTTTGTACACAAAAAGTGTTCTCTTAGCTCTGTAAACTAATGTTGAACCACTGATGTCACACCGACCATTTCAATGATGTGTAGGACCCTTACTGTCTATTACGATTGGGTACCGTTCACATGGTACCAGAAATTCAGTGCCTAATAACCCAAAGGTACCTTTTTCTTGGTACTTTTTTTCTGTGTAATAAAAACATTTTAGTGAGGAAAAAAAAAATAAATAAATAATATTCTCCATTTCAATATTTTGAACAATAGTGTCCTACAATCTTTTTTTTTCCCCAGAAATTGTTGCTTCAGTTTTTCTTATGATCAAATGAAGGCATTAAATATTTATCTTTAATCAAATGAAAATTAAACCTTTTCTTGGCAAACAAACAGAGATTTACTGTTAGAAAATTGTGTGAATAAAAAAAAAAAACCCACATGCAGCAGGATTCACACTTTCACATTTCAGAACATTTCGGTTTGCCCTGTGTGTCGAGTTCGAACGACTTGCAGGGGTGACGTCACGTCACAGGGTCTCTCTCTCTTTAATGTGAAGTGGTACTCTGTAGTACTGACAATTCGGTCGGCACCCTTAAAGTACCGAGTTTGGTACCTAACCCTACTGTCCATGAAGGGTAGAAAGCCTTTGGATTTCATCAAAAAAAAAGATATATCTTAAATTGTGTTCCGAAGATGAATTAAGGCCTTACGGTTTCGGAACGACATTAGCATGAATAAATGAACAACAGAGTTTTAATTTTTGGGTGAACTGTCCCTTTAATAGTGATGAGACTTGCTTACCACAGGTACCCGGCTGTTGTTCCCCTCTGATTTTTGGGTCAACAGTGATGGAGCAGCAAGAGTTGTTCGATATGGAGGAGGCTGGATCACTTTGCGTCGTCAAACAATGGTCACTTTCGTTTTTTCCACAAGTCAACAGGACATCCTTGGCATTATCAGGAGATCTATCAAAAGCAAAATAACCTTAATACACTGAAAACTGGTGGTGAAACCATTTTCTCTTAGAAATTGCTAGTAAACTTCAAATAATTACAAAGTCATGTCAAACAAAATGTTACATTTTAAAGCAGAAACACTGAAATAGCATTTTGTTGCAAAACAGTATAATCTAGGTTATAAAAGACACAAAAGCATCATTTAAAACTGACCAATAAGCAGCCCCTCACCTTATATACAGTAGACGGAAACAAAGCTAAAAGAACGATCATCTGAGGAACTCAAAATAAGAGTATAGCGTTTCGGAGGGGTTGGTTTAGGCGCAGCACTCCTTGGGACTGGTGAGGATTGGGGATAGAGTGAGCGGATGCACTCTGAGGCAGTCAAACACTATGGGGGAGGCAGGAGGCATCCGCCGGCTAGAGGATGGATACATGAAAGGCTCCACTGTCAGTACTCCAGCTCTGAAGTGTCATTGCAGCTCACACCCGAGTGACTCTGCCTGCTTCCCCTCGTGTGGATTAGAAAGCATTAGGGATAACTAGGGTGATCGAACTTACTTGAATCTTGGTCCATTTGGAGCTGCCTTTGGCTTTGATCTCCAGTCAGTCGGGGCTTCGCAGCTCTGAACATCTTTGGCTGAAGCCAAGAGAAGAGAGGAAAATTATGACAAACAAAAGTCACACAATAGCAAATTACACCATTTGAAGCCATGCTGTCAAATAGAAAGAAAATCAGTCTTAAGATTCAATCTTATTCCTGTGGGCTACATAAAAAACAATGGATGCTGGCCCGTGGTTTAATTTAACCTCTTTCTCGTCTCGTACTTCTTGCGTACTGTATGTTTATGGTAATATTTCCCATGTGACCTTTAGAAAGCATTTTAAAAAAAGAACAATTCATACAAGCAAAGGTCATCTGCAAGCGAACACCACCTTTGGCAGTAGAAAGCAGCAGAGATGGAGGTTTGCTGCGCTCTCTGCTGATGGCACTGAGGTAAAGGGATTCTTTGGTGTCCATGCCGCTACTGCTGATGGCAGGGCTGGCTGAAGTGGCCTGATACGCGCTCCTTCCTGTTACTTCTCGCCCATGTAACTCCTGCCTCCGGCTAAAGACTTCAGCAGAAGTGCATCTGATTTTTAGCCTGGAAGAGATGTTAACAAATGTCACTTACATTCATATGTAAAATACGCTGAATAGTAAGAAGTCTTGAAACCAAAGAAATAATTTACAATTTGAAGATACACTACCATTCAATAGTTTTTAGAAAATAAGATTAACGTTTCTTTAAAGAAGTCTTCTTTGCTCACAAAGCCTGCATTTATTTGATCCAACTAGTACAGCAAACACAGTTAAGTTTTGTAATATTTTTACCATTTAAAATAACCTTTCTATTTGAAAGCATTTTAAAATTTGATTTATTCCTGTGATTTCAAAGCTGAATTTTTAGCATCATTACTCCAGTTACATGATCCTTCAGAAATCATTCAAATATTCTGATTTGCTGCTTAAGACACATTATTATTATTATTATTATTATTATTATTATTATTAAAAACAGTAGAGTAGAATTTTTTTCAGGTTTCTTTGATTTCTTTTTTTTTTTTTTTCAGGTTTCTTAGACAATTTACACCATCCTTGCTAAATAATTTTTTTTTTAATCGTAAAAAAATAATAATAAAAAAATAAATAGTAAAACATTTTTAAATAGTAAAAATATTTTACAATATTACTGCTTCTGCTGTATTTTGGATCAAATAAATGCAGGCTTGGTAAACTGAAGAACTTTTTACAAAGAAAAATTAAAAATCTTGCTGTCCAAACACTTTTGAATGATAGTGTAGATATCTAGCAAACTAGGAAAATTTGATCACTAATCAATAATGATACCGCAAACCATGACAGTTATCATTAGTCACTCACTGCCTCTGTGCTCCGGGGTCAGAATTAAGCGCATTGTTGTTATTTGTATTTCCTTCGTGTAGTTTTCCGTTTGTCAGTGCACTGGTTCTGTTTTTCTCCTCCATCTTCAGACCTATGTTCTGATTGGTGCAGGACTCTGAGGGGCCTGACTGCTGTCTTGTGGTGGGCCGATGCTCTGCTGCTGGACCACACGACTGGAAAAACTTCTGCCTGGCTTCCTGAGTCCTCTGAGCAGAGGCGGTCCACGACTTCGGAGCGGGACTGAGCTCAACCGGTCTAGTCACAGCCTTGATGGGTGCAGATAATACAGAGGTGTAGCGCTGCGAAGATGGCTCATCACCACGGTCAGATTTGGGCACCAAATCAGCAAGCGTAAAGCCACTGCTCTTAAAAGGCTTCACTGTAGGCTTGAAGCCATTTTGGCCATGTTGATGAATAGTGCAGACCAGTGAGCCAGCGTCTGCTCCCAGTTTATATGCTCCAGATTTAAGTGTGCCGTAGCATACACTACACCTGGTTCCAAAAAAAAAAGGGATTGATGAAAAGCAGAATAACTAAACAGTGCATGCCAAATTTAATACCCATTAATAGTTACAAGTCAACACCATCAACACCAATAAATATACATACTTAAAGCAGCTCCGGTGGTAAAGTTTTCCATCCACCAGGTGTCTCTGGACCAGATGTACATGATTTCCACATACTGCACATTCACTGTTCAATGTGCCGGTTTTATTTGAACTCTCCACCAAAACAGTTTTCTTAAAAAAAAAAAAAAACAGATGAACAAGATGAACAAAATAAATATTTTATATATTTGGGGAAAAAAAAAAAATTCAATAAATAAAAATTAAATTAATATAAAAAAAATTATATATATATATATATATATATATATATATATACACACACACACACACACAAACCATGACAAATAAATTCTCTTTGAAAGCTGAAAATCAGTTTCCAAATCATGACTAAATCTAAATTCATTTTTACAACCAGGATTATACCAAATCACTTTGGAGCTGAATAATCAAGGGAATGCTGAATTGACACCTTCTCAGCATCTCTGTGTGGTTGTGGAGATCTCGCTTTGAGTGGCGTGACGGGCGCCTGCACACATTTTGGCCCTGGAGATTTCTGCCGGTCTGTGCCAGTCTGCCGAGCTGGAGTAGCTACAATGTGCTTCTCTGGAGCACTTTTCTGGATGTTAAGAGATGGAGGACGGTTGTCTCTATTTTTTGGCATTTCCGTTTGAGGAGGACGGTTCTCTGTATTTGTTTTAAGATTGTGGTTTTTGGCAACCACAGGCAGGTTCTTTTTCTCTGATGGCACCTCCTTTGAGTCCTCGGCATGCCGCTTGATACCTCCTACTCCCCCGACTGAGGAGGGGAAAAAAAAAATAAAAAATAAAAAGCCATTGAGAAGAAAGTCTAAGAAATATGAATACATTAGAAAAATGACTCACACACCAACATTATTTCTGTGAAGCTGACGGTAGCCATTGACTTTTTTGACATACAAGGTTGGAAATTAACGAGGGCTTAAGGCAAAAATGTCACCAAAATGAACAAAAATTCCCCATAAATTCAAGACAAAGGGGCAAAAAAATGCCCCCGTTTTATTAAACGCTATATTATTGCTGTCACGATTAAAATGAAATCTTAAAATGAATAAAAAGTGTCAATTCGAGGAATTATTATTATGCTTCTATCTGCTCGCACTGCATCAGATTGCTTTTATGCACGGTTTTGTGCAGCGTTTAGCCTTACAACAAATCAAATGCATTTCTGTTGAACTTAGGAAAGCTTTGGCCAATCAGAGGCGCTTAGCGTACATTGCGTGCAAAAAGATCAATTCAGTGATTATAACGGGAGTTTTGCATAACGTGTGCTAGACTAGACTAACGCCATGGACCGTCAAAATTGTCTGTGAAGCCAGAATGTGACGTGTCCAAAACGCAGACACAAAACAAAAGCGTTTATACCGTTTTCTATATCGAGATTACTAATCATTATTACAATATAAAAAGCAATAATCTACCAAAGTGATTTTTGTCATAATATTGCAGCCCTATGAGCTCCTGTTTATTTACATGTATAATTTGTATAACTGGGCAAATTCAAGTATTCGTCATTAAAGACAACATGGTATGGTAATTATAATAAAGTGATTATAAAAATGGCCCTCATGAATGTAAATAAATAAATAAATAAATAAATAAATAAATAAATTACAGGGGGCAAATATTGCCCCTTAATTAAAAAAATAAATTAATTAATTAAAAAAAGGTCAATCTGACCCTGGTTCCATAGTATGGAAAAAAAAAATATCCCAAATGTTTGGTTAACAACAATCTTCAAAATATCCTATGCACTCTTAGCAGAAAATATCTCAGGAGGAGGAGGGGACAAAAAACAAACAAAAAAAAAACAAAACACACACAACACACACACACACAGTTTGGAACAACATGAGGGTGTGTATATGTCAAATATACATACCTTGGCCTTGCCAATTCAAAAAATAAAAAAAATAAATAAAAGTTGCATTTACCACATTAAAAATGTATACTGTAAATGTTACAATTTGGCACAGAATTTAAAATAAATAAATAAATATTTGCAAATGTTTACATTTTTGCTGGAAACCACAGCTGCCAGTTTTTTTTCCCCAGTGTAGAATCAGACAATATGCCATATACAGTGGACCACACGAAGGGTGTATTCACACCAGGAAAGTCCGCTAGTTCATTTGCAATTTCTTTTTTTGTTGTTTGTTTGGTGCAGTTCGCTTTCACACTGCCCTTTTTGCAAGTGAATCAAAAACTGCGCTAAAGGTCATCCATTCAACTGTACCAGAGCTCTTATGGAACCGGACTGAGACCACCTCTTCAGGTGCTGTATTCACAACTGCCCAAAAGATCCACACCAAGGGGGAAAATGAACCAGAGTTCGATTCAGTCGAACCAAAGACAGGTGTATGGCACACTTGCCATATTTGGTTCGATTAAAACAAACACTGGTGCGATTGCCCTGTTAGTGCGGTTCATCCGAGTAAGTGTGAACGCTGCCATCCGAACCCTGGTGCGCACCAAACAAGCGGAAAGGCCACTAAAAAGATGGGTCTCGGTCCGCTTCCAAACGAATGGTGGTCTAGTTCGAATGGAAATACGAATGCAACACAGACCAAATACTTCTAAATGAACCAAAAACAGGAAGTAATGACAAGATGCGACACTCAAGCGGTGTATCCAAAACAAAATGAGCAGAGGGCAAACATGGAGCAACGAGGAGGAAAAGTGACTTATGAGCTCTTTGTGAGTTTGCAGATGGTGAACATAAAATCATATACACGCAACAATGAGCGTGCTTAGTCTAGCAGACGTCATTAGGTGTATTCGACTTAAAGCGGCACTGAGCAGACCAATCAGTAAATGAGTACTTTGTCATACACCCACAGCGCCGCTTTATTCGAACACACCTGTTCCTCTTGTTTGGGGTGTTCAGCGAGTTCAATCTCAAAATATACGTCATTCAACCCAACCAATCAGGTTGTGAAAGCATCACTATGCCTTTAGGTTCGGTTGCCGTCAAAAATGCCAGTGTGACTGCTAAGTGGACTAGGACCAAATATATAATTTTTCTTTTTTGTCCAGACCAAATTAACCAAACAAACTGAACCACAAGTGTGAACACACCCTAAGAGAAATACTGTATGCAATACAATACACTCAGCTCAATTTCACCCAACTGCCCAAAGTTTTACACAAAGTTAAAAAAAAAAAGGAGATACTTGGGTGCCACTAGCAGAGTTAAACATATAATGTAATGAGGTCTTGTGACTGCTGCATACTAAACTACACTGTAATTAGTATGCAGTACAGTGCTATCACCTTCTGAACATAGTACAGTATACAGATAAGACAACGGTCCACTGCGTGACAAAAAATAAAAAAATAAAAGTTCTTTTTACTTCATAAACATGTTGATGGTGGATAAACGTAGTCTTACTTGGCGAGCGGCCGTGGAAGTAATTATAGTACTGTGAGACATATGTGAGGATGCTGAGTCTGTCTGGGACAGGCAAAGCCACCATGTCCTCTGCGTCCAGAAGAGCTGGGATTCCCAGATGATCTTCAGCCACACGGAACGCCTGGAGCACATCACATGACACAAATCAGCCATTAAGTTCACAGCTACAACACCACATAATAGGAGAATGAATCCACACAGAAGAAAACAACAATTAGACGACCACGACGACAAAAGACAAGCACCCTGTGTTCATAACAACCGTTGAACATGCTTATTTAACATGACCTCACACGATTGTTTCAGGTCGGCTGATATCATGCTGTGGAAACGGTTTTCTAGGGGAAAGGCACATGGCCAATTAACTGTAAACACAGGCACAAAAAAGGAAGACGTCAGAAATAGAACAGGCCAGTAAGCAGCGCGATCTGGCACCACGTCAAGACGGCCCAGGCAGGGAGTGCATAATGAATAGCACATTTCCTGTGTGCGCAGCAGCCTGGGAACGGGGAGAGGAGAGGGGGATACCAGGGCATTGTTTAGGCCTGACCTGGACACACTCATTAAATTTTACAGGACAGCTGAGGAGGGGCGGCATATCCTCCATGATGCAGCTGCAACTTCCTGTTTCTCTTTTGTGTTACAGCACTGAGGGGCTGATAGTATGAAATAAACTGAAGGAAAATTAAGAATTGGCATTTAAATGCACCATATTCTTTAGTGTTTAAATGCACAGATGACATTTGTAAAGACAGTAGTAGAACAGAGGTAAATTAATCTTGACGGAGAGGATCAGGTGCCCTGTGGATGACTGTCACCCTTCTTTATAATGCATTAACTGGACAGAATCCACACGGCTCGGGTTCAAACTACAGCTGAGTGCCGCTTATAGAAGTGGTGAGGGTTTGTAATAGATCTCTGAGTGTGTGGCTTATAATCTACAGCCTCTGAGGAAGCAATGTGAGGAAGAGCACATCATTAGGAAAAAAAGTCCCAGTTGTGGCATGTCTTTCCATCTCATTCTCGCAGAAGCACTTCCTGACAGGGATGAAAAATAATTAGGTCACTGGTCCTGGTCAGACAGCATCCCTACCCTCAAACACAAATTAAATCTTGCATGTGAAGCTTACACTATCTGAAAAAAAAAATGTTTGATTTAGTTACTACGTAAACCTTTATTTAAAAAAAAAAAAAAAAATTTATACATGACAATGTAACATTTTCTCTTCAATCTGAAACCTACCACTGTAAAAAAAATAAAAAAAAAATAAAAAAATTCCTAACATAAACTGGACATCACAAGTTGCCTGTGACCAAATGGTCAAAGCATAAATGTGGAATGGAATCTTTAAAACTAGGGCTTGGAAAATAAACTGATGCATCGCAAATCAAGAACTTATTCTGTTTCGATTCTAAAAATTTAGAATGTATTCTGAGCTTAGTTTTTAAAACAGCAGATGGCACTGCATGTTTAAGAAACAGCTGTACTCTGCTTGCTTCCAGTTCCTTGCACACACTTGAACCTGAAATAATCTAGAGCTGCATAACAATTAGTTGCGAGTAATCGATCCAAAATAAAAGTTTGTTTACATACTACGTGTGTGTACGGTTTATATTTATTGTTTTATTTTTTATTATATATTAATACAAACATGTTCGATTTATATGTAAAATATTTATATATAACTTATATACCAGTGCTTACATTCAAATTCATACATATACAGCTTTTTTTTTGTTTTTTTGTTTTTTTTTTTTAAGCGATTAATTGCAACTAATCATTTTGCAGCTCTAAAATAATCATTCATAAAGGTTGAAGCGAATTACAAGGGTGTTCACAGAAGGCTGCGTTTACATAAAATCTTGCATTATAAAAGCATTCTGAGTCTAGGTGCAATTACATGACACACTTCAGTGCTCCTCTTTGGGAGTATTTGAGTGTGCGTGAGTATTGAAAAATCTGCTGTTAAAAACTAAGCTCCGAACCGATTCCAGAAAGAATTGCAATGCATTCAGAAAATCTCCAAATCGATCCACGAATCGTGATGCAGTTTCGCAACCCTATTTAAAAGGCATTAATACATCAGTTTAAAAAAAAAAAAAAAAAAAAGTAATTAAGCCCTGATAAATAAAATTTGATGGTTTAGGACAATATTCTTCCCTCATACAGAAGTTCACCGAATACATGTCTGAAACTTCAGATGTTTCACTGCAAGATAATGTTTGCAGAAACTAAAGGATGTCTTTATTGTGCCAGAAGCTATGGCTGGGAGACTTGACCCATAAATAGGCTCTTT
Source organism: Labeo catla (assembly GCA_012976165.1). Classification (NCBI taxonomy): domain Eukaryota; kingdom Metazoa; phylum Chordata; class Actinopteri; order Cypriniformes; family Cyprinidae; genus Labeo; species Labeo catla. Next base: position 54,640 of record VONZ01001234.1, read on the forward strand.
TACTGAACAACAAGTCTCATCCAGTTGAGAGCAAAAATGGGATCACATGCACTTCACAGACTGTGAGAAAGAGAGTCTTAAGTGCTCTTATTCATGTCAGTAAGTGAGAAACAGTATAAGAGCAGAAGGCTTGGATATAAACAAACATCCAGTCAACTCCAGTCAACAAAAACAAAAAAAACAAAAGGGGTTTAAGAACATTCAATAGTACGTGCATTATCGCGGGACTGTAGCAAACACACACATCTGTACAGGATATGGCTAAAACGGACTGCAAATCACGCAAGATATATGGGTCACTCTGCATCAGGTCTGTCGTGGTTTCCTATGATCAAGGCCAAACAGAATAACTTACCAAGTGGTTGTTGTAATAGACATTGTCTTTGGAGAGAGACTCAAAGTTTCTGAAACAAAACAAGGACATGAGTCACCAGACAGACTGATAGAAACCTTGAGAAGTGTTACAAATACAATAAAGAAGTCTCTTCTGCTCACCAAGCCTGCATTTATTTGATCCAAAGTACAGCAAAAAAGTCAATTTTTTTTTTCTATATTTTTACAATTTAAACTAACAGCTTTCTATTTGAATATATTTGAAAATGTAATTTATTCCTGTGATCAAAACTACATTTCCAGCATCATTAGTCTTCATGTCACACAATCATTCAGAAATCATTCTAATATGACGGTTTGCTGCAAAAGTGATGATAAAGACACTGATAATGTTACAGGAGATTTCTATTTCAGATAAATGCTGTTCTTCTATTCAAAGAAACCTGTAAAAATTCTACTCCGCTGTTTTCAACATAATAATATACGCTTTTTTTTTTTTGGCTGTACTTTGGATCAAATAAACACAGACTTGGTGAACAGAAGATATTTCTTTAAAAATAATAAAAAATAAAAACAAAAATCTTACTGTGCAAAAACTTTGTGTAAATTAAGCTGATTAAAGTTTATTAATAATAATAATAATAATAATAATAATAATTTTTTAAAGATCACAAAACCTACAATATTAAATTTAACAGAAGTAGTAGGCCTAAAGAAAACCAAAAAAATTGGGCTGAGAATGAATATATAGCGAGTGTATATGGGCAGGTGACCCAACATGCCCATAGATCGTGGTCAGAATCAAGATTTTGGGCTAAAAATGTAAATGTAACAATTTTAATCGCTAAGAGAAAGTCTTAGGTCTTAAATCATTTAAAGGTCTAAGGTCCTAAGTCTTTTTACCATTAAAACAAAACAAAAACAAACTTATTTTTGGCATCACTAGACTAGTTCATTTAAAATAGTCCTGTAATGTGACATACAAACATGTAGTATCAATATAGCCAAAAAAAAGTTGCATACATCATAAAATCACTTGAACATTTTTCAGTGGGAGTATGTTGTATGGCAGGATGTTAACTGGCCATGAATCATAGTTCCACTGCAGTATGAAGGAATTACAGTGGCTTTATAAACAAATCAGCTAACATTAGACCTAAAAACTAACAATTACACTTAATTTTACTCACTTCATCTATAAACAAATAACTCTACAGCCCAGAACTAATTTTTCCTTGCCATTTTATAAGGACTCGAGCAACTGGTGTCTAGGGGGTTGTGATTGTAATGGATGTATTTAAATGGACGTCAGTTCATCTCAAGTTCACTACTACAGGAGTCATTGGACAATATTCACAATATGTATCCAAACACATGAAAAGTCAAAAACATATGTCTGGGTATAGTACAGCACGTTATAATAACAAATGTATAAATATTTCACATACCATTTAAAACAAACATATTTGAACTACACAACTTTATCCTCATATAGACTTGTTTGGTACCTTACTCTCACCTCAAAAAAAGTCAACTTCTGTAACCTAATCAATTTACAGATAAACGACTCTTACATGAGGTCCGGTCTGAACTTGTGGATGAGAGCGCAGAAGGCCAGTCCATCTCTGAAAGATGTGCTCATGTTGCTGATGGTCACATCTCTGTATCCGTCGCACTGAATCTTACACCACTGCTGAAGCGCCTTGATAGCCGCCATCCTCTCCAAAAGCCCTTACTTACCGCCAAAACGCAGGGCAAAGAGGGTCTATTAAATGACAGAAAGAAAAAAAACGCCGTTTGTTCGTCGAAATAACGAAGCTTGGAAGAAAATGACTCTGGAGACACTGCGGGAAAGTCCCACAGAAAGAGAATGAAAACAGTTGAAGCGGATATGAGCTGTAACTGGCGTCTCCTCAGAGCTGCTGTTCACTTCAGCAGAGCAACTACGGCACCTGTGGAACAAAGGAAATGAAGGGGGAGGAGCCTCAAATCATCAATAATTAAACACTAATTGCTTTATTTGTTCTTTTAACCCAGTCTGTTTTGCTCCTTAACATATATGTGTAATATAAAAAGGACGTCGTAGGAAAAAAAGAACTTGTTGAATGTGACGAAATTAAGGCCTACTTTAGAAATTGTTATGGGGTGCATTCAAGTTCACTTTATATGGGAAACCTACGTCTTTAACATACTGGATAAAATATTAAACTCAATTTTGTAAGGGTAGAAATTATTATTTTGTCAAAATTTAAAATAAAATCAGAATTAGGCAGGGTTGCCAGGTTTTCACAACAAAACCCGTCCAACTGCTACTCAAAACTAGCCCAGTGGTGTTTCGAGGGGTCATTAAAAATCGTGTTCTGGGGGATAAAATACGCGTTTTTTGTAGGGGGTTCCCCTGGTAAATTCGCATTTTAGGGGCTAAATATGACATTATTGGGGTCGACTCAACCTGCGAACATCAAGCAAACAATCCGCGGCAAGAGTTAATGTAGTTAAATTGCTACATGAATTACGTCAATGTGATCGGAATCATTTTGGTAACTAAAACAAGTTAAAGGTCCTCCTTAAAAATCGTGTTCCGGGGATAAAATACACTTTTCTGTCAGGGTTCCCCTGGTAAATTCGCATTTCAGGGGCTAAATATGACATTATTGGGGTCGACTCAACCCGCAGACATCAAACAAACAACTCACAGAAAGAGTTAATGTAGTTAAACAGTTAAATAGTTAAAGTAGCAGGGGAAAAAAAAACGCGGACTTGGCAACACTGGAATTAGGTTAACGTGGTCGGAATCATTTTGGTAACTTAAAAAAAAAATGAATTTTTGTTTTAAATGTGAAACTAAAAGTGAGAATTTTATGTAGGCAAGTTTTATTCAAAAAATTGTTGATGGTTGTTCCACGTTTTGTGTCTTTTAATATTTTCAGCAGCTGGAAAAAAGGGATGCATTTAAACTCTCTAAATTACTTGCAGTATATTGATCAACATTTTTACTAAATTCATTTTAATTGATCAACATTTTAATTAAATTTCTGTATTTATATTTCTTATCCACCTTAATCTCAACGAGGAGTAAGCCTATGGGCGAGACTTCCGGTTCAGCCTCTATAGGGAAATAAAGAGAACAGTAATGTGCATTAAATGGTAAAATTGTTTGCACTACAAACCAGTTTGTTCATAAATAAGATAATACATTAAAATAATATGGTAAGACACATGAATGTGCAATATCAAGCAGCAAAACGAGCTGTTTTTTTTTTTACAGTTAGCCGGAAGCCAGAACCATAAAATTTACAAATGGCCACGCCCACCAGGGTTGCCAGGTTTTCATAACAAAACTAGCCCAATCACGCTTCAAGGGGGTTCCCCTTAAAAATCATGTTCCGGGGGATAAAATACACATTTTTTGTTCCAAGGTTGTCCTGGTAAATTCGCATTTCAGGGGCTAAATATGATGTTATTAGGGTCGCTTCAATCTGCCGCAACAGTGTAAAGTAGCCCATTTCGGACTTGGCAACACTAGTGCCCACTCTTACGGAAAAATAAGGTGGATATTTATTATAGATTTATAGTTTGTCTATAACAAACTGTGATAATAAATTATTAAAAACAGTCCCACAATGACATCCTCTAGGAAGTGACATCATTTTAGTAAAAGCTAGCACAAGCATAAATGCTAAATTATATTTTCCAGATGTTTACGTTATTAGTTTGCCTCAAAACATTCTATTATTTTAGATATTATTTAGAAATTAATATGATCATTTTTTTTAAAAAATCTAACGGTTAAATAGTATTTAAATGAATTTCAGGTTGGCACCATGTAAGCAAACTTGCTATTCCTCACTGAGCAATGACTTCAACTCTTTATTTTGTCCTGTTAGTAAATAATGAAGCTATAAGTAATACATTTTCAGTGCCTCAGCTCGACCAACTATAAATCTGAAAGTCTGGTGTATGCTTTATGAAAATGGTTTCTTAAATTGCAACAAAAGCACATTCATTTGTTCAAGTACATTGCTCGTAAGGTACTTCATAACAAGAATGACCCATATTTTATGACACAGGCGGTGTAAACGTGGAATATGTTTATGATGAAACCACAGGGGGGCTGCAGAGGATGTTTACAACCATCAGCATAAATCAGTTCAAATTATTGCTGCATGAATATGAATGTTTACAATGGCCTCTTAACAAGGTCAGACTGTCCACCTCATTTGCATAGGTGAATACAAACCCTGGGAAAGAAACAAAAAAACCTTTAACATTCAGCCTGTTTTACTAGATACATATTGCTAATAAATAATATCTACAATTAACAATATGAGAGTTACGCAATTAAAATATTTGTGTTAATGTCCTGAATGTACATAATCCTTGTGTGGACACAAATACTATCACCGTTCAGCTGTCCTAAGGCAGAGAGAGATTGTTTTCAGTGTAATTTCAGATGACCAACCTCCTCTGATGGTTTTAAGTTTGACTTAGGTAACCCACGGTGAGCATCTCAAGTTGTGGATGGGTGCAGAATCAATGGGATTATTTATAGCTTGACCCCAGACTTCAGAAAGACAGAAACCTGAGTGTGATAAAGCTGCGACAATCTGAGCCACTCGTTACATGTTCAGTCCTCTCCCAGATTTCACATGCATGCTATTCTCATAGGTGTAAGAGGATGGCTGTTTTAATCAAACAGACCTGCTTAATCTTAAAACAAGATGCCCTTAAACTCAAGAGGACCCTGTTGCCCAGAGGAGGGCACTCTTACTCCACAAAGGCTTAGAGAAGAACTAAAGACTAATGCAATTTCGGCTCTTCAACAAAGGCTTTGGTTGCACAAACATTGCATGAAGTTGACTTTTTGATTCTGCTGATCCCACAGGAAATTCCCTAATTGAGAAATCATTTGACATGAAGCAGGTTTTGAATTCACATGTTCTTAAGGGTTGCAGTTCTGAACAAACACTTCCCAGGATTGTCTAAAGTGTATTTACTCAAAAATATCAATTCTGTCATCATTTACGCATCAAAGAGTTTCAGGGCATTTTTTTATCTATGGGACCACCAAAAAAAGTTTGTTTACCAACATTCTTCAAAATATCTAAGCCAGGATTAAGCCATATAGTTAAATTAGGACATATAAGTAATTTTTATAAATGAATTTTTAGAAATGTGCCTTAGGAAAAAAAAATTAATAGCATCCACCTTAAAGGAGAAGTCCACTTCCAAAACCAAGATTCACATATAATGTACTCACCCCCTTGTCATCCAAGATGTTCATGTCTTTCTTTCTTCAGTCGTAAAGAAATTATGTTTTCTGAGGAAAACATTTCATCATTTTTCTCCATATAATGGACTGATATGGTGCCCCGATTTTGAACTTCCAAAATGCAGCTTAAATGCGGCTTCAACAAAACCAAATGTGGTTGTAAGAAGGGTCTTATCTAGCGTAACGAATGGTTATTTTTTATAAAAATAATACAATTTATATACTTTTTAATGCCAAACACTCATCTTGTCTTACTCTGGCTGTAATGTTTTTGTTCAACTTCAAAATCGTCCTATATTGCGGTTTTACCTTTTTTGTTAAGGGTGTTTGATCTTCTTTGCACGTTTACTTTGCAAAGACTGGGTCTGTACTTCTGCAGTGATGTAGGATGATTTTGAAATGACTTTTGAAGTTGAGGAAGAAAGTACGATTGGAGTTTTTCGACATACCCTAAAACAGTATTTAAATTGTATTTTTTAAATGAAAATAACCAATTGTTTCGCTAGATAAGACCCTTCTTCCTCAGCTGGGATTGTTTACAACCGCATTTGGGATTGTTTGAAGCCGCATTTAAACTGCATTTTGGAAGTTCAAAATCGGGACACCATATCAGTCCATTATATGAAGAAAAATCGTGAAATGTTTTCCTCAAAAAAATTTAATTTCTTTATGACTCTTTGAGCTGAAACAGCTCGGACTTACATTTTAGTCTAGGACTAGGCTTACACTTTGTCTGTGAAACCAGGGGTAAGTTATACACATTTGTAACAATATGTAATGTAATGACCGAATTCTCATTTTTGGTTGAATTATCCCTTCAGTAGATGAAGATTTTCTTAAAAAAGTACCTAAATGTTAAACATGAAAGATTAAATAAAATTGATTTTAAAAGCGTGCAATAATTACAGAATACGAACAAGTGTTCAGCACAGATAGCATCTATTGTGGATACAAAAATACATATAAACAGTGTGTTGCAGTCTTTAAAAAGCACATTTGTCAGAAAAGGCAGGCGTTTTTCAGCCCTCCCTATTGTGCTTATGGAGGGCTTGTGGCAGCTTGCAGACATCCTGTGTTTTCACGTAGGGTAACAAGATAGCTGATAGAGGAGCCGGCCGTCGATGAGATCACCACGAGCTTCCTCTTTTAGCTCCTCTTGTTCACTAGCTGTCAGTCCAACAACATTTGACAAATCGCTGTTACCTTTTAAATGTAAAATAAAAGCAAAGCAAGCAACCTCAAAAAATGTTTTAAATTTTGTTTTAAAGGCTGTTTATAAATTGCTACTAATCATAATTGAAAAACATACTACTAATATGTGACCCTGGACCACAAAACCAGTCTTATGTAGCACGGGTATATTTGTAGCAATAGCCAAAATACATTGTATGGGTCAAAATTATCGACTTTTCTTTTATGCCAAAAATCATTAGGATATTAAGGAAAAATCATGTTTCATAAAGATATTTTGTAAATTTCCTACTGTAAATATATCAAAACTTCATTTTTGATTAGTAACATGCATTGCTAAGAACGTCATTTGAACAACTTTTAAGGCAATTTTCTTAATATTTAGATTTTTTGCACCCTCAGATTACAGATTTTCAAATAGTTGTATCTCAGGCAAATAGTGTCATATCCCAACCAACCATACATCAATGGAAATCTTATTTATTTTCATGGTGTTTAAATCTCAATTTCAAAAAAATGACCCCTATTAATGTGGTTTTTGTGGTCCAGGATCACATATGAACAAATAATAATAATAACAATTAAAAAAAATGAATAATTCTAAGGGTAGATACACTTTCACATTTGTATTAAAAAAATAGAAAAAAATAGTATGGACATAATATTTGCACTTTTACAGCATACTTACAGTGCTACCAATCAAACAAAATTAAAGTAAAAAGAAAAGAAAAGAAAAGAAAAGAAAAGAAAAGAAAAGAAAAGAAAAGAAAAAAGAAAAGAAAAAAAAGAAAACCCTTTTGGACCATTTTCACAGACTATGATAATGTGTTTCCACAGATATTAACATAGTAACACAGTTATTTTTTTTTACAATTATAACACTGTAATTTGTACTGTATTTACACTGGCATTAAATTACATAAAAATAGTTAACACTGTTGCCTGTTTCTAACACTGAGGGAATCATGGCAAATTTGACATCTTTCTCTCTTCTGACCAATGTTATCAATCTCTTGTTTTTTGTTTTTTCCTTGTTTGTTAAGTCATTCAAACACTATCATGAATTTTTCTTTTGCTATTAGGGTAAATGGGAACACAAAAAATTCATTTTTACAAACCGCTATAGTTTACCCAACTATGATGACTTCTGCTTCTGAGAACCCCAGATCCAGTGGTTTCACAAATAATACATGACATTGTGGCGATCTAAGAAGCAAAAAAGGGGTGCAATGATAAAACAAATCGATTCGATTTTTCGAATGCATTGCAATTCTCTCTGGAATCGACTCTGAGCTTAGTTTTTACCAGCAGATGGCGCTTTAGTCTAGTTTTTAACCGCACACACTTAAACGCTCACAAAGCATACGAGTCATGTAAGTGGTTAAATGTGACCCTGGACCACAAAACCAGTCTTACGTCGCACGGGTATATTTGTAGCAATAGCCAAAAATACATCGGATGGGTCGAATTTATCGATTTTTCTTTTATGCCAAAAATCATTAGGATGTTAAGTAAAGATCATGTTCCATGAAGATATTTTGTAAATTTCCCACCGTAAATATATCAAAAATTCATTTTTGATTACTAATATGCATTGCTAAGAACTTCATTTAGACAATTTAAAGGCGACTGTCCCAGTATTTAGAATTTTTTGCATCCTCAGATTCCAGATTTTCAAATAGTTGTATCTCCAAAATATTGCCCTTGTGCGGCCATGTGTAAATTTTATGTGTCTGGCTTCCGGTCTCATCCATGTCCAGCTATTTTTAGCTGTACAAAACAGTTTGTTTTGCTGCTTGATATTTCAAATTGGTGTTATTTTAGTGTATTATCTTAATTATGAACACACTGGTTTGTAGCACAAACAGTTTTACCATTTACTGCATGCTGTTTTTCATCTCGTTATTTCCCTATAGCGGCTAAAGAACCGAAGTCTTACGCATAAGTTTACTTCCACACTGAGGAAAAAGGTGAATACAGTGAAGAAATGTGTATTTTGCTGCTCTTAGTCACATTGTTTAACCTCATTGCTTGTTTAATTGTGAATAATAATAAATAATAAATTGAATGGGATTTCTAATGTGTCCTGTGTGATGCTGAGGTAATGTTTAATGGCCGCATTTGTTTCAGTCTCTGTCCAGGCCTGTGGCAGATACCTGTGTCTTCATCTGCTGCTCTCTGCTGGCCTTGGCCACAGTGCTGTGGATCTCTGCCTCATAGTCCCTGGCCTTCGCCCTCAGTTTGGCAATGCTACAGCAGCGGAAGTCCTCCGGACTGGGCACCTCTGACCCCTCCTGATCTCTCGGCCGCTGAAGCATGTCCCTCACGGGGCTGTGGAGAGCTGATGAGGACGGTTTGGACCAAGTGGGGCTTTCTCTCTCCTGTTTCCTGTCCCAACCTGGGCTGCTGCTGCTGCTGATGCTGTGGGAATCTGGAGCTGTGCTCCTGCCCGACGACTCCACCTGTGTGTCGTCACTGTCGCGCCGACCGCACTGCTCCCCTGCCTGGCTCTGGAGCTTCATCTGTCTGCGCATTTTAGCCCTGCGGTTTTGGAACCACACCTATGGGAACAAAGGGAAAATATATTTTTATTTTTATTGTGCGTTATATTAAATTATGCAAATTATCACAGTGCTAGTATTGATATCGGTCTTGTTTTCAAATTTGGTTCTCAAGTCGATTTTTTTTTATTTTAGGGATTGTTAGTGGAAAAATATAAAAATCATTAGGAAAATCTAAACTAATCTAATCTAAACAGTTTTCCCTTATTACAGTTTTGCTTCGCAAGTACAATTTTCTTATTCCAAGATTTTCTTTTGTAGAAATTATATAAAATAACACTAAAAATCATTAGGAAAATTAAAACTCATTAAGAAACTTATTTATTTATTTATTTTACAGTTTTGCCTCTCCAGATTTCTCTTATTTTTAATATTTTTGATAGAAAAAAAAATCACTCATTAAGAAAATCAATAGGAAAATCAAAACTCGTTAAGAAAATCCAAATAGTTTTTCCTCTTTTAAATATTTTGTATGAAGTAAACTTCATATATTTTTAGTAGGGAAAAAATAAAAACAACTTAAGAAAATCATAAAAAAATAAATAAAATTAATGAAGAAAATCCAAATGTTTTATATTTATATGCCTCTTAAGTAGATTTTGTTTTAAGAATTTTTAGTGAAAAAAAGAGATTCATTAAGAAAATAATTAGGAAAGTAACAGCTTATTAAGAAAATCTCCCCATTTTGCTTCTCATGATTTCTCTTATTTTATTTATTTTTTATTTATTTTTCTTCAGAAAAAAAAACTTACTAATTAAGAAAATCAAAACTCATTAAGAAAATGTAAATAGTTTCTTTCCTCTAAAATTTTTCTTGTAAAGTAAATTGCAGATATTTTTAGTAGAAAAAATTTAGAAATAAACTCCTCAAGTAAATCATTAAAAAGAACTTAATTCATTAAGAAAATCTAACAAGATTTCTCTTATTTTAATCTTTTTTGTAATAGGAAAAAAAAATCACCCATTAAGAAAATCATTAGCAAAATCAAAACTCATTTAAAAAATCGAAACGTTTTTTTTCCCCCCTCTTTTCAATTTTTCTTGTGAAGTAATTTTCATAGATTTTTTTTTCTTTTTTTTTTCCTTTTTCCATTTTTTCCCCCCTTTGCTTTGCTTATCAAGCAAATTTATTTTACTTAAATATCTAAATCTAAAATACATTTATTATTATTATTATTACTATTTAGAAGTTTTTAAATGTTGTCACGTCACTACAACATTTCCTCACTGAAAAGGTTAGGGACAAAAGAGCACTTTAAAGAAGAACAATGCGGCAAATTTTGTAACATTAAAATAATAAATACCAATCTTAGCAATGGCTTTGAGAAACATTTAGTAAATATTTAGTCAAAGAGAGCAACGCAAAGGCAACCTGCACTCTGGCCTCTATGAGGTCCAGTCTGAGGGCCAGGGCTTCTCTCATGAAGACGTCTGGGTAGTGTGTGCTCTCGAAGGCCTTCTCCAGCTCCTCCAGCTGCCAGCTGCTGTAGTTGGCCCGAGCTCGCCGCTGCTTCACTGGCCGGGGTTCATCTGGAAGCCACATCGCAGCCACCAATTAGACAATTGCCAGAGGCTGACAAGGAACTAATGGCTCTAGATTGGATAATTAGCACAGCGTTCATTAAGCCCTCTTCAGCAGAGCCGGATAATTGATTGTTAGTTACGAGTTGTTAGCCAATCCTTTGTAAACATTTTGAATCCTATTAAATACTGTAAAATGAGGATGGACAATTATGAGAGAATATGATTCACAAATGGCCGCTCTTAATGAACACTACACATACGCATTATTAAGAGCAAATCACCTACATAAATATACAACACCCAGAGCTACCTCACCAGTCAGGATTTTTGGCATACAACACATTATATAAGAGCGCAATCTTATCTCAAAGGTTTTATTTACATATTTTATTACACAGCTCTCTTGAATACATGATTGTGATTAGCCAGTTATTAAATTGATTGTTGTCATAGGCAATTTATTTCTTAAATGTGTCTTGTATTACTATGCGGCCTCTTTCTTCACAAATAATGAAGAGATTTCAACTCTAAATAAATATTTAATGTCCAGATATTAATTTATTTAGTAAGCAGTCTTGTAATAAGTGATAATAAATGATGTAATGAAATAATCAATATCAGGGTAAAAAAAAAATCCAAGCAGCTAAGTCTTTAGCCGTCGTCAAGAAACTCTCCATTTACGCTGACCCTCTTACACTAGCACTCCCTATTCTGCTTGTGTTTTATCTACTTGCTTTTATTTTTATTATAAAAAATTGACCCTCTAACAGTAGCACTTTCTATTCTATTTCTATTGTACTTGTTTTCTTATATTTATTATTTATAAAAAAAACCCTGACCCTTTAACACTAGCACTGTTTCTTGTATCTCTATTATTTCTACTTGTTTTCTTTTCTTTATTGTTTATCAAAAACTTGACTCTCTAGTCTCTTTCTATTCTATTTCTTTTTTATAAAAACGATCCTCTAACACTAACATTCTCTATTCTATTTTTATTCTGTTTCTTTTTATATTTATTCAAATAAAATGACCTTCTAACACGACCGCTCTCTATTTATTTCTATTCTGTTTTTAGTTATTAAAAAACTTGATCATCTAACATTATCACTTTCTATTCTATTTCTTTGTATTTTGATTAAACAACTCTCTATTTGATTTCAGTTCTATTTCTTTTTATTTATTAAAAACCTTGGTCCTTTAACACCAGCACTCTTCTATTCTATTTATTTTTCTTATTATTTATTAAAAAACTTGACCCTCTAACACTCTCTATTCTATTTATTTTTTTATTTAAAAAACTTGACCATCTAACACTAGCACCCTCTTTTCTATTTCTATTTCTTTTATTTATTTGCAAAACTTGACCCTCTAACACTAGCACTCTACATTGCATTTCTATTCTATTTATTTTTATTTATTAAAACAAACTTGATCCTCTAACACTAGCATTCTCTATTCTATTTCTATTCTATTTATTAATCTTTTAATTTATTAAAAAAAACTCGACCCTCTAATACCAGCACTGTGTATTCTATTTCTTTTTCTTATTATTTATAAAAACACTTGATCCTCTCACACTTACACTCTCTGTTGTATTTTGATTCTTTCTTTTTATTTCTGTTCTATTTACTTATTTGTATATATTAAAAACTTGACCCTCTAACACTAGCACACTCTATTCTATTTCTGTGCTATTTATTAATCTTTTTATTTCTTAAAAAACGGCCTTCTAACACTAGCACTTTCTATTCTATTTATTATTTTTTTTTATTTCTTAAAAAAACACGACCCTCTAACACTAGCACTTTTTATTCTATTTCTATTCTATTTATTCATCTTTTTATTTCTTAAAAAAACTTGGCACTCTAACACTAGCACTGTCTATTCTATTTCTATTTCTTATTTATTAAAACACTCTACAACTACTCTTAACACTAACTCTCTATTCTGTTTATATTCTATTTCGTTTCATTTCTGTTCTATTTAAATATCTTTGTATTTATTGACCCTCTAACAGTAGCACTTTCTGTTCTATTTCTATTCTATTTATTAATCTTTTTATTTCTTAAAAAACTTGACCCTCTATCACTAGCACTATTCTATTTCTATTTTATTTCTTTTTCTTATTTATTAAAACAATCTATCCTCTTAACACTCTATTCTGTTTCTATTCTATTTCTTTTTATTCCTGTTCTATTTAAAACTTGACCCTCGAACACTAGCACTCTATTATATTTCTATTTCTGTTTCTTTTAATTGATTAAAAAACTTAATCCTCTAACACTAGCACCATCTATTCTATTTCTATTCTATTTCTTTTTCTTATTATTTATTAAAACACTTGATCCTCTAACACTAGCACCATCTATTCTATTTCTATTCTGTTTCTTTTTCTTATTTATTAAAAAAACTTGATCCTCTAATACTCTCTATTCTATTTCTATTCTATTTAATAATCTTTTTTATTTCTTAAAAAACTCGACCCTCTAACACTAGCACTGTCTATTCTATTTCTATTCTGTTTTTTTTCTTATTTATTAAAAAACTTGATCCTCTAACACTCCCTATGCTATTTTTTATTTCTGTTCTATTTACAGAATTGTATTTATTAAAAACTTGACCCTCTAACACTAGCACTCTATTATATTTCTATTTCTTTTAATTTATTAAGAAACTTAATCGTCTAACACTAGCACACTCTATTCTATTTCTATTCACTTTTCTTTTTATTTATTAAGAAATGTGATCCTCTAACACTCTCTATTCTACTTCTATTCTGTCTACTTGTTTTCTTTTATTTATCACTAAAAAACGTGACCCTCTCCCAATATTTCTATCTACCCGGTTTCTTTTTATTTATTAATATGTATTATGTTAGACTAACTAGGACTTGTCACAGCACTTACATATTGTTGCTCTTTTGTTCTGTTATCCTCATTTGTAAGTCACTGGATAAAAGCGTCTACTAAAAGATATATATATATCTATATAAAAAACGCTTGTCCTCTGTATAGAGTCTGCCAATTTCATAAAATAAAAGTTCTCCTGAAAATTTTATTGAAAACAAATAAATAAATAAAAGATGCCATATTAGATGTTACTAAAAGGTTGCAGTGAGCTCACCGATATTCTCAGCATGTTGTCCTGTGGACTGAGCGGCCAATAGCAGAGCCTGTTTGCAGGGCTCGGGCTGCAGGTAACTGCGCAGGAGCTCGTAGCTGAGCAGAGGCCCGGGGATGAAGATCTGCGGAGAGGTCAACCTGCTAGGAAACGCTGGGAAGAAGTGTGCAGCCGAAGAGTGGAAGACTGCAGAAGACAGAGGGGACACCAAATGCCCAGTGCCAAACATGGCCCAAGTTCAGCAAGGTCCTTAGTGTTAGAAGAGGTCCTGAGCGTAAAGAAGAACAAACTAGACATCCAGCTGCAAGAGAACTTCTTAGAAGATCCAGAGTCAAGACAACTTTTCTCACCTGAGTCAGGTGTGAGTCCCACCCTCTCCTTGAGTCACATGACTCACCCATGACCACTAATCCTAGTAAAACAGGGCCGGGTTTGAGGGAAATCACCCAATCATAGGGGACCAGTGATTCCATGCTTCATTTAAGAGAGGTTTCTTACAGCATCATTCTTCAGCAGACGTCCATCGGTGACACCTAATGCCTCCTAATCCACACCTCGGCTACTCTGAAAGAGTAAATGAGTAATATCCCACCATTTCCATTTGGGGAGGAGTGCTGTAAATGGAAAGGCCTGTCATTCTGAAGTATTCCACAGACAAGTTCAGGCACTCTTCAGCTTCTGTGTTCACTTATTAATATGACAAAGCAGACGTTTGGAATTGGAGTGTGGCGAGAAAACGGGAAAAAAGCACCGTACCAGATCTGCAAACGCTTTCAAAGACACGTACAACCGCTAGAGAGACCTGTTTGTCGCCCGCACTCCGCTGTTGGGGTACAAGGGTTAGATCTTAAAGCACGTCGATGTAACAGATGGATATTAAATCATTAAGGGAGAATCAAAAGGTTCACAGCTGAGAAACGTTCAGTAAGGAAGCCCAATACAAACAGCTTTAGTCGAAACCTGCAGAGAGCGCAAACAAACAGCCTCTGTTTACACAGTAAACACATCACGCTAATTGGCCCACATAATTGACATTCATTTACAAGCCCATTTGCAGCATTTGGGTGTTTGTATGACATTCATTTGCGATACAACATGACTAAATGAAAAAATCCTTCAGGAAAGGCTTTGATGAGCTTTCGTAATCAACACGCTTCTCCTTGGCGAAAGCGTCTGAAATGGAGAATGTGTGGCATCAACTGGGAATTCTGCTGTCAGATTAAAACCAGACGCCTTTGTTCCAAATGACGTCTAAGCCTGTTATCTCACTCAAAGACTTCTTCACATTAGGAATAAGATCACCTGTCCAAACAAGGTGCATTGTTCAGTCCTGAGCTAAGGACAGAGTTCACTAACAATGGTTTTGGGTCATGGATCTCCGGTCTTTGAAAACAGATCACTTTCCCAACTAAGACGACCAAATTGTACTTAGAGAGGAATGCCGTGCTATTCACTACAGCGCTTCAAACAGGAAATTCTGAGTCAGAATTATGCGCTTCTCAGGTACATACTAGAGTGCTGTTAAATAAATAGCTCACCCAAAATTGATTCTGTCATCATTTACTCACCCTCATGTTTTTTTCAAGCCTGTATGACTTTTTTCTGTGGAGCACAAATGTTACATTTCTGAAGAATATTATATTTTCCGTATAATAAACGTTGATGAGAATTAAGGGTGTCATGTTCCAAAATTTATTAAACATCATTAATGTGGTTCATTTGACTTCTTGAGAAAAATACAGATAAACGAATCAAATTTCCCAAATAAACATCCATCCATCACATATTAGCTTGACCTAAAACTTGTTTTCTTTCTGCACAAAAAATATTCTCGTAGCTTCATAAAATTAAGGTTGATCCACTGATGTCACACAGAATATTAAAACAATGTCCTTACTACCTTTCTGGGCCTTGAATGTGTCAGTTGTGTTGCTGTGTATGCAGGGTCAGAAAGCTCTCAAATTTAATCAAAAAATATCCTAATTTGTGTTCTGAAGATGAACGAGGTCTTACAGGTTCAGAATAGCCTGAGGGTGATTAATTAATGACAGAACTTTTTAAAAATCTGAACATATTTTAAAGCACTAGACATCAAATGCTTGCCGACTTTGGTCATTATGAACGAAACAAATGAGGATCACACAAACAAATTATAAAGTTACAGAAGTTTAAATTTACTAAAAAGAAAATGCACTGTACAATTTTTATTTTATTTTATATAAAATACATATTTTAAATTAGACATCAAATTGAAGCCTTATGTCTAAATAAGTTATGTTCCAAATTTGAAGTTGATATGAAAAAAATTGAGGTTCCTGTCAAAGTTTGTTTAGGGCATTATACCACAAACAGCCACCGGGTGCTATTCAAACTTGACAACGCCGCTAAGGGGGAGGAGACCTGCAAAAGATTTTACAGTACAATTTCCGTGGTAACACAATGTCCCATTTCAAAATGTTTTCATAGGATGATTCATGGGCTTCTAAGCTTTCAAATGATAATTTATGATGATTACTAAAATATTTGATGGAGAAAAAGAAAAAAGAAGTGTCTTCTGCTCACCAAGCCTGCATTTATTAGATCCAAAGAACAGCAAAAACATTTTGAAAGATTTTACTATTTAAAATAACAGTTTTCTATTTGAATATATGTTTAAAATGTGATTTATTCCTGTGATCAAAGCTACATTTTCAGCATCATTACTCCAGTCTTCAGTGTCACATGATCCTTCAGTAATCATTCTAATATGCTGATCTTCTGTTCAAGAGACATTTTTGATTTTTATTATTTTTATGAATATTTAAAACAGTTGAGTACATTTTTGATGAGTAGAAAGATCCAAAAATCTGCATTTATCTGAAATAAAAAGCTTTTGTAACATTACACACTATACCATTCAAAAGCTTCCTTTTTTTTGAAAGGAAATGATAGAAATTAATACTTTTATTTAGCAAGGAAGCTTTAAATTGACGAAAAGTGTCATCTGACCACTGCAGATTGTAATTTGGGGTAAAAATCTAGGGCAAAAGTCAAGTAGTGTACTCCAGCCTTAAAGGGGTCATCGGATGCCCATTTTCCACAAGTTGATATGATTCTTTAGGGTCTTAATGAAAAGTCTATAATATACTTAATGAAAAGTCTATAATATACTTTGGTTAAAAATTCTCAATGGTAGTGTAAAACAACACCTTGCCAAAATCACCTCGGCAAAAATCATCCCATTCTGGTCGAGGCTGCTTTAAATGCAAATGAGCTCTGCTCACCCCGCCCCTCTTTTCTCACTGTGGAGTGACGAGCCTGTTTACTTTAGCTGTGTTCAGCTGCTAAACTTGCTAACTAGCACATTATTAGAAAAGGCGATCGCAAAGATTCATAAAAAACCCTTATACTCACTTCTGCTGTAAGTGAAGCTGGATCACAAATGATTTGCGTGAACACAGAGAGATATATGTAGATCGGGAGGTGCATTCCCTTCACAAACAAACGTAATCCACTGCATCTTCAGCAGCTCAGATGTCGGGAGTAAATGACGACCACTATGTTCATTATTACATCCAGCGACACAACACCTCAATCGCTCAATTCTTGTCTAATTTGCATCCCTGCTCCGGCATCAAAACATGGAGGTTACAACTGATCTTAGGTAAGACGCTCATGTCAGTCAACTATTGTGGGAGCGGCCTCTGTGGGTGTGACGCAACAACGACAGGCATCTGAGAACGGCTCGATTTGAAAAAGGGGATATTATTTTTACAGCTTAATTAAAAACAACTGCTTGGATTTTTATCATTATAGGGTAGATGTGTACATACACTGCCAACACACATTAATGTTCAAACAACATGTAAAAGTGAACTTAGCATCAGATGACCCCTTTAAGTTCAAGTCAAACTCAAGCCTACTGAAGACAAGTAAACAGTCAGTGATTAAATAAGAATAATAAACTAATTACAAGCAACAGGACAAAAAAGCTACAGTACAAATGCTTCACTGTATAAAGTAATGAGAATAAGAGAACATGAGATGGGAGTTTTTCAACATACCTTAACTGTCATGAACCCAGTTCATGAGTTCAGGCAGAGTAAGACAAAATGAGCGTTTGACATTAAAAAGTATATATATTGTATTAATTTTATGAAAATAACCAATCCAATCGTTTTGCTAGATAAGACCCTTCTTCCTCGGCTGGGATCATTTACAACCGCATTTGGGATCATTTGAAGTTCGAAAATAACTTGGTTTAATACTCCTTTCAACAGTCTCTCATACAACGTGTGCATATAGCGAAATGCGTTCTCTTTCACTGCTGATTGCGTCTTGGACTAGGTGGCTTAAAATCACTTGTTTTTTAGTTGCAATTCTTAAAAATGCATGCAATATGTTTTCATGACCACATGGCACGTCATGCAATGTCATGTGAGTGTGTAACTGCGATAAAGACTCCAGATCTCCATAAGGATCAGTACATTACTAGAATAATCAACAATGTCCTACAGCAGAACAAAATTGCAGGTATGAAGGTGAGTAAACGATGACAGAATTGTCATATTTGTGTGAACTCAGACTGAATCACTGGTCGTAACACAGTAACATAGAAAAAAAGAGGCTAGTGGATGATTGAGAGCTTGAAATAACAGAAATTCTTCCTGTTTTAGACATTCATGCTGAAAGCAGACAGCATCACGCTCCGAACATCTGCATCCCTGTTGCTGACGGATAAGCACAGAGTTGTCGTGATCTCTCTGAGAACAAAACACAGGTGTGTGAATTAATTCCCGGGAACATTTCACCTCACAATCATCTTCATCCACTCCTCTATCCGCTAATCAGATCAAACTGCAGAGAGACTCAAGAGCTGTCACCAGCATCAGCGCTAACCGCTAATCCCGCGCTAACTTTGATCAGATCCAGACATCCACGATACACAGCTGGGCCGATCTTGGCGGAGTGAGTCACTGAGTTTAAGGCCACAACAGCAGTGAATGACAAAAACTCTTGAGGCAGCTGTCAAAACATGGAGGGATCTAAGTCCAATACCTGCTTTCGTCATACTTTCAGAATGGTAATTATTATAGTATGCTTGTATACACTTTTCCACCAACAATCTGGCAGGGCTCAAATACATCTGGAGATGTAGAAATGCCACTTTTTATCCTAAAGGCGCAATGGTGAAAATTCATAAATCACCCCTCACATTAAAAAATTGTATATGCGAAGTCAAAGAGATTTCAGACACATTACACTCTTAAAAACAAAGGTTCTTTTAAAGGTTCTTCACAGCGATACCATAGAAGAACCATTTTTGGTTTCAGTCAAAGGTTCTTTAAAGAATCATCTCTTTCTTACCTTTTTATAATCTGAAGAACCTTCTTTCGCCACAAAGAAACCTTTGTGAAACAGAAAGGTTCCTCAGACGTTAAAGGTTCTTTATGGAACTATTTAAACAAAAAAGGTTCTTCTATGGCATCGTGAAGCACCTTTATTGTTAAGTGTGTAGGGCAACAATGGCAGCAGATCCTGCAGGCCTGTATTGATCTTTTAGGTTCACACTTGTCCGAGACTGTTTGCTGTCATTTGAATACACAGGGGCTTAACCACAACTTACAGCATCACAGTGCTTCTGGGCTTTAGTGAAGACGTACAAGGAGATAAAAAAAGAGTGAATTTTATTTGAGGAATCAAGACGAGCATGAAAATTCCATTGGGGCTGAAGTTGCTGATATCAGTTGTTTTAATATGGAATCCTAATTAAAGTAAATCAATGAAATATAAAATGGGAAATAGACTGCGTAAACATCATCAAACAATAAACAGAGAATACTATTTGATGGGCTTAATGCAAAATGCAATTTCTCATTTCAAATGTTTTTTATTGTGCACAAGTTCTCTTGATTGAGATATTTCTGATGCTGGATCATAATTTAAAGGGGTTAATTGCCTCTGCAGCAACAGGAAATGATTCTTGCATTAATATGTGGCTGCTGAATGCAGGCTTGAACTACAATCTTAAAGAGAAAGAAAGGTAACGCACTAAACAGCAAAACTAACCATATTCTTTTATATGCATATTATCCATAAATTGAAATTAACTCAAACATTGCTCTCAACTGCTTTTGCTTCAGCACCCATGTATTTACATTGGACAAAATGTCGCAACCACATTACCAAAACTGTATATTGTGAAAAATAAAAATAAATACATATAAACACAATAACTAACTAAATAAATAATAATTATAAACACAATAAATAAATAAATAAATAAACTACTACTACTACACTGTAAAAAACAAACCAAAAAAATAAAAAATAAAACACAATTTGTTGAGTTAACTTAAAAAATTGTTACCCTGCAGACTTAAAATTGTAAGTTCAGTCAACTCAAATAAGTTTAGTCAACTTAAAATGTTAAGTTGTACTAAGTGAAAACTTTTTTTGAGATTTTTGAGATGACCAAACAAACAATTTGGTTTGTTAAACTTAAAAGCTGGGCTTGTTACCCAGCTGCCTTAAAAGTTGAATGAACTCAAATATCTAAGTTGTCACTTAGTACAACTTAACATTTCAAGTTGGCTTAACTTTTTTCAGTTGATTGAACTTACAATTTTAAGGCAGCAGGGTAAAAAATTCTTTTAAGTTGACTCAACAAAATTTCAAATAAATTGTTTAAATTGCTTCAAAAATATTTCTATTTCAAATCAATTTTATTTAGAATACTTTAAAATATTTCCATTTCAAATAAATTCTGTAATTGAAACTACTTCAAAAATATGTCCATTTCAAATAAATTCTGTTAAACTACTTCAAAAATATTTCTATTTAAAAATTGTTATTAAAACTACAAAAATATTTATACTTCAAATAAATTTTATTTAAACTACTTCAAAAATATTTGTACTTCACAAAAAATTATTTAAACTACTTTAAAATGTTTCTATTTCAAATCAATTTTGTTATTTAAACTACTAAAATACTACAAAAATATTTTTTTCAAATATTTTATTTAAATTCCTTAAAATATTTCCATTTCAAATAAATTCTGTTATTAAAACTACAACAAAATATTTCTACTTCAAATGCATTTTAAACTACTTCAAAAATATTTCCATTTAAAATAATATCTGTTTTTAAACTACTTCAAAATATTTCTTTCAAATAAATTCTGTTATTTAAACTACTTAAAATATTTCTACTTCAAATAATTTATTTAAACTACTTCAAAATATTTCTATTTTAAATAAATTCTGTTATTTAAACCACTTCAAAAATATTTCTATTCCAACTATATTCTGTTATTAAAACTGCTTTAAAAATATTTCTATTTCAAATAAATTCTGTTATTTAAACTTATCAGCGTATTAGAATGATTTCTGAAGGATCATGTGACACTGGAGACTAATGATGATTAAAATAAATGAATTACGTTTTAAAATAAATTAATATAGATAGCAGTTATGTATTTAGCTTAAATAAATGCAGTTTGAAAAATGCATCATTAAACCCACCAGGTCATTCCTCAGTGTCTGATATCAGCTCAGAAGCGATCAAATTCTCCTGAGGATATGCCAGCACATGCTCTTGGAACAATGCATAATAACATTAATACACACTGGAGTGACACTCAAGAATATACAACACCTGAAACACTAAACATGATGGATGACTGTCCATGAGTCATGGGAAAATGCCTTCATTTTCAGACAAAACAGTTGAAACAGTGAAAATGAAGATCCATTATTTGAGTCACAAGATTACAACAGGATGACTTTCTCTTCATTTCCTTTCATTAAAACATGCTTCACAGATACTAGTCAGGCTTCTGGTCATTACATCCTATTCAAACAAAAATCATGTAAAAACAAAAGTGATACATAGGTAAGAATATTTGAGTTATCTCAGGTAATTGTATCTCTCAGGCAGTGAGCTGATTGCTTTAGTTCTGGATCACTGGCAATGGGATAAACCTGAGAGCCCAGGCTGCTTTTCATGTCAAAACCTTCAAGGAGAGCGGCTGCGATCCAAAAGCAATCACACTTTACACTTCAAAGCGCAAGGGAAAAGGGAGGCGAGAGCCGGTCCGCATTTTTTCCACGCTAGCCAGGCACAACTCATGCGTGGAGGAAGAGGAGATGATCTAAGCGAAGGAGCCGTTGAGGAACACAGAGCCGACAGGTGTGCGCAGGCAGGTAGCGGCACATCTCTGTCCCTCCCAAAGGTGAGACATAAGCAGTGCTTCACTCTTCTTCGCTCCACTCTGGCACTTTACCATTTATTTGTGGTCACCTGCTGGTACTTGTGCATATTTGCTACCCTTACCAAAATTAGCAGGGTAATTAATCAGAGTTAAAAGAGTTACTAATACAACAAGAAAAGTTTGGTGCAGTTGCCCTGCAACATATTTGGACACTGAAATGGGAGCATTTGGGTGAAGTTAGAAAGTGAAGAAAAGTTACTTCAAAAAAAAAAAAAAAAAAAAGTCTAATTTTCAAGTGCAGTTTAGTATACAAATATATTTTGACCAAAGCAAAAAATATTTTGTCATCGGATAATAGTGATCTGTGTATTTTGTGTCAGTTTGTTAATGGGTGATTTTTTGGACACCATTTCATTTAGACTTAACAAAATTGAAAGTGGAAAAAGTGTCCATCAAAATGTTATTATTGGTGTTTTTATTTTCTAATTTAATTATTTAATAATGTCGTGTAAGATATACACTACTGATGACAAGTTTAGTGTCAGTAAGAATTTTTTTTTTGTTTTAAGAAATTAATAGTTTTTATTCAGCAAGGACACATTAAATGAATCAAAAGTGGCAATACATTTTACAGAATATAACAAAACCTGTATTTCATTTACAAAAGTATATTCTAAAATATATAAAATAGAAAACAGTTGTTTTTGATTGTAACAACATTTCACAATATTACTGTTTTTACTATTTTCTTGGTAAACATAAAAGACTATTTAAAATATCTTCGAAATGTTTAAAATGTTTACATTTCAATTACCATTATTTTTTATAATAATTTTTGGACAACTGATAAAAATAATAGTTTTCAAAATAATTTGATCTGAATTCATAGTCTGTTATTATTAAGTCAATTAATTTACTGTATTTCTATTTTGTTTTCTTATTTCTGTCACAAAATGCGTGGACTGTTGTTGTATCTCTAGATTTAAGCAAAATACTTCTTCAAATGTTGGTAACAACGGACAAAATTATTTGTTAGTGATGATCACTAATAATTCTGATTTATGGAATATACGGTTAATTATTTTCATGTTATGCCTGATAACTGATAAATTAAATACTGAAATATTAAAACTATTCAAATAAAATATTAAACTATAGTATTTTGCATAAAAAATACAGTATAATAAAAACAAAAATCAAAGTACATATGCTATATGTGAGGTGTCACAAAATTATCATGCACAGTATGAAAAACGGAAATGTTTTTAAAGACGTGAAAGTTCATTGAATTTTGAAAATAATGTTAATGAGCACAATTAAATATAGAAAACATTCATAAACATAAGTCATAAACATTCAATGTTGAATAATGCATTGATAAATAAAAATGTTTTCCAAAAAGTGTTTACGTGTAACCCTAAACACTGCTAAAACTTATAAAAAATATACACACTGTACAATAAATAAATAAACAAATATGGGCCATTCTACAGAATTGGTTCAATGCCAGATTTGGAAATGTTTTGGAAAAAAAAAAATTTTGTATGTATGCAAATTTTAAAATATCCAAAGTACACATTTTTAGTTATTGTGCATTTAATTCTCATATTGTATTTTCAGAAAGTTTTGAAATATTTGTCCTCTCCCCAAATTTGTCACTACCCAAACACAGTAATGTATAATTCAATAAGAAGGGTTATATTGACCTATGAAGATTTTGCTTACATCTACATTGTAAATATATATTTTGCTATTTTATTTTTAAGTTTTAAGAGGTAAATTAATAACAATTACAATTTTAACAATATTTTATGATTTTATGAGATTTGTTCTATTTTGATCCAAATTTTCTTTGTAAAAGGCAAAAGGTTGATCATACTGATTTCAAACTTAAAGGAGAAGTCCACTTCCAAAACAAAGATTCACATATAACGTACTCACCCCCTTGTCATCCTATATTTTCCTTTCTTTCTTCAGTTGTAGAGAAATTGTTTTTTGAGGAAAACATTTCATCATTTTTCTCCATATAATGGACTGATATGGTGCCCCGATTTTGAACTTCCAAAATGCAGTTTAAATGCGGCTTCAAATGATCCCAGATGCGGTTGTAAACCGCAGTGAATCGATCAGTTATTTTCATTAAAAAAATACAATTTAAATACTTTTTATTCTCAAACGCTCATCTTGCCTTGCTCTCCTTGAACTCTGTATTCTGACTCAAGACAGTTAGGGTATGTCGAAAAACTCCAATCGTATTTTCTCCCTCAACTTCAAAAATCATTTCAAAATCATCCTACATTGCTGCAGAAGTACCGACCCAGTCTTTTTAAAGTGAACATGCAAACAAGATCAAACACCCTTAACAAAAAAGGTAAAACAGCGATATAGGATAATTTTGAAGTTGAGGGAGAACATGAGATGGGAGTTTTTTGACATACCCTAACTGTCATGAACAGGAAAAAAACAGTCCAGGCAGAGTAAGACAAGATGAGCGTTTGACATTAAAAAGTATATAAATTGTATTATTTTTATGAAAATAACCGTTTGTTTTGCTAGACAAAACCTCTTCTTCCTCGGCTGGGATCATTTACAACAGCGGCACCATATCAGTTCATTATATAGAGAAAAATCCTGAAATGTTTTCCTCAAAAAACATAATTTCTTTACGACTGAAGAAAGAAAGACATCAACATCTTGGATGACAAGGGGGTGAGTACATTATATATGTATCTTTGTTTTGGAAGTGGACTCCTCCTTTAAGGATTCATTAGTTTGAATATACAATGAACCAAACACTATCTTAACATCTTAACTGATAATTCAGTAAACTTTAATTTTGACAGTAACACTTTGGTAGCGACCACATCACATTACAGAATTGTAACCTGAAACCCTACCAAAACATACTAAAGTACTACAAATTTACTACAATTGTACTAAAATTTTGTTTATTTCCCCCAAATAAAGGATTATTTGACAATTTTAGATATTTTTGAGGTTAGCTCAAAGATGCTAATCATCACATGGTTAGCTAGCACAGTTCTAAACAGTTGTACACATGTAAAAACTAAATGTTATGGAATAATTCTCAAAAAAAAAGTGTTTAATTATAGAAAATAGGTGTTCAGTAGTGACCATCTATAAAGTTACACACAGATTTTTCAGACTTTTGAACATTTACCCTAAAAGTTTCACAATTTACAAAGAAAATATATAAAACATATTTTTTTTGAAATTAACTTTTAAAATAAAAAATCAAAAAGATGTTTTTAAAAACAACAATGCAAAAAATATTTAATTATTATTTTCATAAGTTGAAATTTAGAGGTTAGGGTTCGGGACAGTTACCTCCCAATTGCAAGTACCCACTAAATGATCATTTTATATATATTAAGCTTCCTTATATTTTAAATATTATTGTGGGTGTCAATAGATAATAAAAGTATCTTAGTAAACATCTAAGGTTTGGATACTTAAATGCTTTTAAATGTGTTTTTTAGTTGTGGGACAGCAGTTTGCAGTTCGAATGGCCTATATACTGGGGTATGTTTGACAAGAAAACACTTTCTACATTAAAATTTCACAATTTCACATTTAATTCAGTGTTTCTTTACATCTCTTTGTAATTAGTTTGCAAAATTTACAAGCCATTTCTGAGTGAAAATTGTTTCAACATAAATCCTACACAATTTTTTTTCCAAACAGTGTGATCTTTTAAAATCAAACCCAAGAGTTTAGCATTGCTAGCCTCGTGATCTCCCTATCCACTACAGGAACGGAGAACCATTTACCTGACAAAAACTATAAAAAAGTTAAACACAACTGAGCAGTGCAGCTGTTTTACGGAGCAGCAAGGGCATGCCTCATGAAAAGGTTAGCGGTTATCGATGTGTCAGTGGCTCATCACACTCACTCCTCACTCACACCCCACCCATGCTGTCACTCATCTCCTTTCCGCCCCAGCGCAAGCCAGCCTATGGGAACCTGCCTGGGAATCTGACCAAAAGCACAGGCAGTTAAAGCGTCTGAGCCGATGAAACTCAGCTAACAGCACTTTTGAAAGAAACCCGTGTTATGTGACACCTTACTGCTGCAATTAAGACTGATCAAGCACATCCAACACAAGACAAATGATGGTGAAAATTGACTACAGCATCTCCAAGGAAATTAGCTAAACGTTAAGTAGTCATAACACTTGAAAAGACAATTATGACATCTAGCCTTTACGCACAAATCACTGTTATCAAAAAAGTTTTTTTGCACAAATTTAAACAAATGAACTGACAATTAACTGACAGCAGGGTGTTTTCTTGTCTAATTTATCATAGTATGTGAAGGTTAAGATGGATGGCAGCAATTTTCTTTGGCACAAAGGGGGGGTCGGTGAAAGGATGTGCTTATCCTTTACAAAACGTTCAGTTAGCTTTGTGTCTATTTGTTTTCAATAGGGTTTGCAATTATAAAACAGCAAGACAAAAAACAAAACAAAAAAAAAAACTTTTAGTTTGTAAAATGAGACCGTTTCAGACTAAATGTGACCCTGGACCACATAGCAAAAATACATTGTATGGGTCAAAATTGTAGTTTTTTCTTTTATGCCTAAATAAATAAATAAATAAATAGGATATTAAGTAAAGATCATTTTCCATGAAATATTTTGTAAATTTCCTACCGTAAATATATCAAAACTTAATTTTTGATTAGTAATATGCATTGCTAAAAACTTCATTTGGACAACTTTAAAGGCAATTTCCTCAATATTTTGATTTTTTTGCACCATCAGATTTCAGATTTTCAAACAGTTGTATCTCGGCCAAATATTTTCCTATCCTAACAAACTATAAATCAATGGAAAGCTTATTTATTTAGCATGTAGAAATCTCAATTTCAAAAAACTGACCATTATGACTGGTTATGTGGTCCAGGGTCACAAATAATGGTTTGTGGTTGATATTTCCCAGAAAAGAACAAAAATGTTTTCAGGCTGATCAAAAAATATTTTGTCATTGGATAATAGTGACCTGTGTGTGTATTTTGAAAGAAAGGTTATGTCAGTTTGTTAATGGGAGATTTTTTGGCTACTATTTCATTATGATTTGTATGGCTAATAAAATTGGAGGTGGGGCTGAAAAGTGGCAGACAAGTGCCAAGCAAAATGTTTTTATTGGTGTTTTTAATATTTCATATTTGTATTATTTGTGACCCTGGACCACAAAACCAAAAAAAAATTTGAATAATCTGAATAAGTAAGCTTTCCATCGATCTATGGTTTGTTAGGACAATATTTGGCTGAGATATAACTATTTGAAAATCTGGAATCTGAGGGTGCAAAAAAAATCAAAATATTGAGAAAATCACCTTTAAAATTGTCCGAATTAAGTTCTAAACAACGAATATTCCTAATCAAAAATTATGTTTTGATATATTTACGGTAGGAAATTTATAAAATCTCTTACTTAATATCCTAATGAGTTTTGGCATAAAAGAAAAATTGATCATTTTGGCAAATACGATGTATTTTTGGCTATTGCTACGAATATACCCGTGCTACTTAGGACTGGTTTTGTGGTCCAGGGTCACTTTTAGTAATGCAAGATATACACTAATGATGACAAGTTTCGTGTCAATAAGATTGTCTTTCTTTTCTTCTTCTTCTTTCTTTTTTTTTCTTGAAAGAAAGAAATTAATGCTTTTATTCAACAAAGACACATTAGACTGATCAAAAGTGTCAGTAAAGACATTTATAATGTTACAAAAGATTTTAAATAAATGTTGTTGGTTACATTTACAAAATTATATTCTAAAATATATTAAAACAGAAAACAGTTATTTTAAATTGTACAAATATTCTAAAACATTACTGTTTTTACGATTTTTGATTAAATAAATGCAGCCTTGGTGAGAATAAGAGACTTTTTTAAAAAACATTTAAAATCCGAAATGTTTTAACGGTAGTATAAGTTTCGAGGGCTGGATAAAAAGTATAGATTTCTCGATTTTAACTTTTATTTTTACAAAACGATACTGCTGTTTAAATCCCAAGAATCGATTAATTTAGCCTGTTTTCAGTTAATAAACGGAACGTTACCGTGCTTCCCCATCTAATAACAAATCTAATAACGCAATAAGCTTTTTAAAATCTGATTTTAAAATTCTGATTTTAAATTCTGTCCATTTTATTATAATATTCACACAATATACCGTTTTTGCGCTGTTTGATGATTGACAGATCGCCGTTGCGCCTCAGTTCAAGAGAAGAGGCACAGATCGTCTCGTCTGTTTTAAAACCAGTTTCAGCACGAAATAAACGTAAAGAAACATCCGAAAATATGTTAAAAGAGAGTACAACTTACCGAAATCCAATCCTGTCTCACGTAATCGCTCAAAAGTGTTTACAGGCTGCAAGTAACAGCCTTTAAACAATGTCACGTGACGTCACGTTTACCTCAGAAAAACATATTTCGTCGGTTGATCATAAACTCGTTAAGCAGATACAAAAACGAACTGAAGAAAGGAGCATTTCACTAAATATATGCACCATATAACATATTCATTATAATTTTCAGTATTCTTCAATATTTAATTTATGTTTGAATAAATCTGTTAAGTTTTTATGACAGCCACCATTTAAACGAAAACCATTCAAAAACGAATTGGAGTACAAATATAATCTCGTCATTTAAAGTTAGCATTATAAGCTAATATGATAAATGTCTGTGTACAAATCAGCTAATTATATTAATGTAGTACCAACTGATGCTTATTTTACAGCATTACTTGAGAGATTTTTTTCCTTTGAGAAAATTTGTAATGTACTGTACATGATATGAAATAAAATAATCAATATTGAATTGCAATCAAATCGAAGCTGTGAGGTATAATTGAATCGAGTTGTGAAATTTGTGTCAAAACCCTGCCTCATCAAATACCATTATTTTCCATAACCAGCTCTCGGCTAATCGATATGAATACTTCTGAATTCAGTCTGTTTTTATGATGACATCCCTTTAATATAGACTTCAGATCAAATATTTAACTGCAATTCTATTTCTTTTCATTTCATTTTTGAATTAATAAACTGCATTAATGTACTAATTGACTGAGTATTTTACATTAATGCCACCTTTACACTTTCACTTATGCTATAATAGCAGATGTTTATATTTATTTCCCTTAATAACAACAACAATCATCCTCTATGTGCTAAACTCATGTGTCAGTTTAGCAGTAAATGTACACACCTTCCTGCACCCTATTCATGGAACATGCCGGGCAGAGTTCAAAACACAGAAGAGATGAAGATTCACAAATTCCACTTATGACATGTTAAAAGCAGAGCGCAGAGCATGAAACCGAACACAGGAAGAAGCTCCTTTCATCAGGCGGACGTCGCCGCGCTCGCTGAGAGGCTGTCAGTCCTCCAGCCACCAGTGCGGGCATGTCCACCGATCGGCCTCTACAAAACACAGATAACCCGCTTCCTCAGACCCCAGTGTAACCAGACACCCGCACACTCACAGCCTGCCCTCATGCACTCCTCAGACAGGGATCTTTGGTGTGTGTGATTGAACAATTACCGCCACGGTTAATTTAGCCACGGCTGAGAGTGGCGTTCACTGGCATGCTGGCGCGCAGTTCTCCCTTCTCGATGAAGTCAGTGACACTGGACAAGAATAACTTGCACTTTCATGGCAAATAGACTTCCGTCACAGCATTCGTAGCGTAGCTCAGATCCGTTAGGGATAAAACGTGAAGAAAAGGGGGACCGAAAAGCTCATGCTCACTCATTTGCAATCATGCAAAGGAAAAAGATCACAGCCTTTCCGAGTTATTTTACAAACAATACCAATCTTGAAGTGTTACAAAAAGAGAGAGGGAAGTGAAACAAAACTAAAAACAAGTTTAAGAGCATTTCTACAACTCATTGTTTTATTATTCAAAGCAGTAGACAAAAAGACTTATGACAGGCTTTACTCCCAGCAGACACAAGAATCACTGGAAACATAAAATGCTTTTCATTATTTGAGGAATAACGTCTAGAAATTGAAACGATGAATGCTGTATCGGAGTACAGATCTGAACAGGATCACCAGTGCATGACACTGAGTCAAAGCAAATCTTTGTGCACTAACATGTTTGAAATGGACGTCTATGTCGTTGCCTCCATGCGCAAGACTTTCATGGATTCTGCGATCATGGAACTGGTGTCAATCTGACCGTAGATGCCCACTAAAAACGCCTTGTGGAGGAGAATATCAGCATGTTCTGAGAAAAACAAAATGAGACAATTCCTTAAAATGAAACACACAAAAATGAAATCTGAAAAAGCTAAGCACTGTTAACACAATCTGTTGCATGCAGTCCATTACTATAACAAAAACACACACCTGACTGCGGACCACAAAGTCCTGGACCAGTCGTAAGTAGCACGGGTGTATTTGCAGCAATAGCTAACCATACATTGTATGGGTCAAAATTACCGATTTTTCTTTTAGGCCAAAAATCATTAGGATATTAAGTAAAGATCATGTTCCATGTAGATCTTTTGTAAATTTCCTACCATAAATCTATCAAAACTTAATTTTTGATTAGTAAAATGCATTGCTAAGAATTTCATTTGGACAACTTTAAAGGCAATTTTCTCAATAGTTGTATCTCGGCCAAATATTGTCCTATCCTAAAAAACAATACATCAATGGAAAGCTTATTTATTCAGCTTTTAGACAATGTATAAATCTCAATTTCAAAAAAATGGACCCTTACGACTGGTTTTGTGGTCCAGGGTCACAATAAAAACTTTTCTAAATGCCTCTTAGATTTCCAGAATTTCCATTTCCCATTGAGGGATGAGTCAAAATTATGTTGAGGTAATCAACAGCATTTGACAGATGCTGTCAGATTAGCTTAAAGGGATAGTAGTTCACCCAAAAATTGAAATTTTATTTACTTTCAGACGAATACAGTCAAGAGTTGTATTAAAAAATGTCCTGGCTCTTCCAAGCTTTATAATAGCAATGAATGGGTGTTGAGATTTTGAAGCAAAATAAAGCACATCCATCCATCATAAAAAGTACTCCAAACAGCTACAGGCGATTAATAAAGGCCTTCTGAATCAAATCAACCATTTGTGTAAGAAAAATACTAATATTTAATAGAGATGCAACGACTGCAATTTTCTTGGCCGATTCCAATTTCAGGTTTTTGTTTGTGACCTGCCAATACAGTTTTTTTGCAGATTCTGATATCTTTCTATATACAAACCAAAATCTATACTTTTTGTCAACGCAAAAAAAAATATTTACATAATAAAAAAAACTGTAAAACATTAAGTACAATTACAATTGTTGACATTAAGTACAATTATTACAATTCCCCCAATCTGGACTAAGTTACAGATGTTCTCTCACTTAAACAACTCTCAAAATAAAGTACTCTGTGACTGGAAAAGGGCAGAAATGGCAATTAACTGAAAATTGCTGTATCCACCTTATTTTTCCTGTAAGAGTGGGTGTGGCCATTTGTAAATTGACTGTTTTCCAGCTATTTTTAACTGTACAAAACAGCCGGTTTTGCTGCTTGATATTGCAAACTGATGCATCTTATCATATTATTTTAAAGGAAAAGTCCACTTCCAGAACAAAAATTTACAGATAATGTACTCACCCCCATGTTCATGTCTTTCTTTCTTCAGTCGTAAAGAAATTATGTTTTTTGAGGAAAACATTTCAGGATGTTTCTCCATGTATTGGACTGACATGGTGCGCTAAGTTTGAACTTCCAAAATGCAGTTTAAATACGGTTTTAAATGATCCCAAATGTAGTTATAAATGATCCCAGCCAAGGCAGAAGGGTCTTATCTAGCGAAACGATCGGTTGTTTTCATTAAGAAAAAAAACTATTTAAATACTTTTTAATCTCAAAAGCTCATCTTGTCTTGCTCTCCCTGAACTCTATATTCTGACTCAAGACAGTACGGGTATGTCGAAAAACTCGCATTTTCTCCCTCAACTTCAAAAATCATTTCAAAATCATCCTACATCACTGCAGGAGTACTGACACAGTCTTTGCAAAGTGAACATGCAAACAAGATCAAACACCCTTAACAAAAAAGGTAAAATGGTGATATAGGATGATTTTAAAGTTGAGGGAGAACATGAGATGGGAGTTTTTCAACATACCCTAACTGTCATGAAGAGGAAAAAAACAGAGGTCGGGAAGAGCAAGACAAGACGAGCGTTTGGCATTAAAAAGTATATAAACTGTATTATTTTTATGAAAATAACTGATCATTTCGCTAGATAAGACCCTTCTGCCTCGGCTGGTATCATTTACAACCACATTTGGGGTCATTTGAAGCCGTATTTAAACTGCATTTTAGAAGTTCAAACTCGGGGGCACCATATCAGTCCATTATATGAAGAAAAATCCTGAAATGTTTTCCTCAAAAAACACAATTTCTTTACGACTGAATAAAGAAAGACATGAATATATTGGATGACAAGGGGGTGAGTACATTATCTGTAAACTGTTGTTCTGGAAGTGAACTTCTCCTTTAATGTATTATCTTAATTATGAACACAATCGTTTGTAGTGCAAACAATTTTACCGTTTACTGCACTTCGTTATTCTTCTCGTTATTATCCTCGTTATCGCCGTAAGTGTGACG